>JAUUDW010017615.1:0-10034 GCA_032361385.1 Panulirus guttatus | reverse complement strand
TACCTGATTTTTTTTTATACTTTATCACCAATTCACGCATTAGCAAAGTCGTGCTAGGAACAGACAAAGAAAGGCAGCATTTGCTCACATCCATCCTCTAACTGTCATGTGCAGTGAACCGAAACCACAGCTCCCTATCCACAACCAGGCCCCACAGACCTTTCCATGGTTTACCACTGCCACTTTACATGCCCTGATTAAGTCTGTTATCAGCCAGCGCATTGACCTCTGTATACCACATCGTTCAATCAAAATCTTTTTCACTCCATCCTTCTACCACCAATTTGGTCAACCCATTTTCGTTATTCTTCCACTCCTGACCTGTATATCCTCTTTGTTTACCTTTCCTCACTCATTCTTTCCATATGTCCAACCATTTCAGCACACCATGTTCTATTCTCTCAAACACACACTTTTTATTACCACACCTCACTCTTACCCCTTTTATTACGTACTTGGTCAGAGCCCCTCACGCGACATATTGTTCTCAAACATTTAATTTCCAACACTTCCACCCTTGTCCACACATCCTCATTTTAGTCCATGCCTCGCATCCATATAATATTGTTGAAACTATTGTTCCTTCAACTGTACCCATTTTTGCTCTCCCAGGTAATGATCTCTCTCTCCACACATTCTTCAGTGCTTCCAGTGCCCCCTTGCCTGACTGAAGGGTTGAATTAAGATTTGCAAGGTATGCCTGGTATGAAAAGCAGATTGTTAATTATTCTTCATATATATAGCTTTTATTACATTATATACTGTTGGTACATGTGGTTATATAATGTGAAATGTTATTTTAAAACTTTAGATTTTGTTACTTAAGCATGTATCAAATTATAGTTTTGTGTATGTATATATGAATGTGATTACCTATTTAAAGTTACAGTAATGGCACTGTATTGGTAGCAAATTCTACTTACTTCAAGTTACTTACAGTATTAGTACACTATTGGTAGCAAGTTCTACACTCATGGGGCCCCATGTTCTAAACATTCAGTCATACAACATTTTAAACTTTTGTATACTGTCAGTATTAATGATTCCATCTCTTAGTTTATTCCGTATGTCCACTCTGATATTTAAAAGATCATCACATTTTCTCCAACAAGTTTCTTGTTTAGCATTTTGAATTTTGTGATCAAGTCTCCTGTTACCAATTTCATTTCTTTGGTGGGAAAATTAATGGCCTCTTACCTTTCACTATAACTCTGCTTTCTTGATTCAAGTGCTGTCTCTGTTGCCCAGTGTCTAGCCCTTCTCAGTTATTGTGCTTCTTTAAGAGCCAAACTTGAAAAGTGTATCCAACTTTTAGTTTAATACACATTGTGAATAGCTTGCTAAACATTTCCTTCTCTTTGTATGTGAATGCAGTTTTATTTACTGCAGACAATTTGTCTACATGAGAGTTCTCCTGATGTGCAGCTCTAGCGAGAGTTTAAGTACCATTCTATCCCTTCATGTCCCTGTCAGCTCATTTTTGTTTAAAAAATTTTGTTCTCAAGAGAAGAGGGGCCCCATTCACAATATAATGAGGTGCCTGCATTACAATATTACCAGTTTCAGCTCTCTCATACATAGATTCCATTAAGTTATTTTCTGCTAGATAATATACATATTAAGGCCTTCTTCCATTATTCCCCAACCTCATTATTTTACATTTAATCTGATTGAATTGCATCTGGTTGTACATGATTACTTCTTGTTAGTACCAGCATGTTGATATAGGGAGAGAGTTTACATTTATGGAGCCCCAGGTCTTGATCTGACTTCTCTGTGCAGTTTCTTGAACTTTTCGTGTTTCTGCATTCACTATGTTTTTATTTAGCTTGTTTTGGTATTAGTGCAGAAGTGCTTCTTCACGTTTCTTTTACTTGTTTCTTTTGTAGTTTCTTGTTGTGTTCTCAATATCAGCATGATTGTATTCATTAATGAAACTGAAAGTTATAATTATGTCCTCCCTCTTCCAATCCACTTTTAATGTATGCGTCTGTGTTTATGTATGTATGTATGTATGCATGCATGTATTAGTGTCTAACTGGGAGTGTATATGTATTTTTGTATGTGTACCAGACTGTTTGCATATGAGTTAGTGTGTCTATTTGAATATTTTTAATAGTATACTAAAGATACTTTAATCATATGAAATATTAGTCTAATACTGCAGGTTTCATCAAGACTTTTGTTGCACTTATTTTTTCTTGCCATCCCTCTCATTTTTTCCAGACCCATTTTTTCCTCTTTTCTCAGTACTTGCTGTCTTTTATCCTCTTAACCCTTGTTTCATTATCCTTACTTCTTACTATCTACTCTTTCTCTCTTAATTTTCGGTTTCCTTTTCTGATATTTTCTTTCTCCTTTACTCTCCTGCAGTGGTTGGTAGGCAGCCAACAACCAGAGAAGTATTTTACTAGTACTACCTGCCTGGGTTTTGTGATGTGGGACACTTTGCAATGAGCCAGCACTTAAGTGGCTGTCAAATGTCATTCATTTGATCCAGGTAGCTATCTTTTCTTTCTTCCTCATGCATATGTAGGCAGCTGGATTTCAGTCAAGAAACATACAATCTCTGCTTTTCATATACAACACCTGAAAACTCATAACTTGCACAGCGCAGTGATATAATTATGTATTTTCTTGCAGTGATCCCTACATGCTATCCCTGCCTTTAGACAAAATTTTGTCATGACATCTCCATTCTTTTTGCTACCTCACCTTTCCTTTTTTCCTGCTCCAGTGTTGTTTCTTTCTCTTTTCTGTCCCCATTCATCCAGCCTCTTTCTCTATCATCTGTTCTTTCCTCAATCATTTTTCTGTCATGAATCCCTACCTCTTGGTCTTATCTCAGGTCCAGCTATGTAACCAGTAACTGACTAACTTAAACTTAGTGTTACATCCTCAGTGTACAGTCAGACCTTAGATTACTTTTATGTCTTCATTGTTGAACAATATGACAAACCAGTAAAGAATTCCAATCAAAGCTCTTGCATTTGGCTCCACATTGGCAGCCCTGTTTTCCATGTATGGAAATGTACAGAGCTGTGAGAGACACTTCCTGCTGCTTGCCTTAATTCAGTTTGCACTATTTAGAGTTGAACTCATAATGTGATTCGAAATAACACGATGATCAAGCTTACCAAATCTCTTGAGCCGACAGGAGAGGTCTTTTTCAGTTCAGAATCCATTATCCAGGTGTTAAAGCAACTTATGGTCTTGTTGTGCAGGAACTAACCTCAACCTAGATAAATAAATCTCATCCCAGATGAAGTAGCTTTAACCCAAGTAATGAAAACTATATCTTTTTCCTTGTCTTGTTTTAGAACTAACCTTACCCTCTCTATTAGCTTCATACTATAAAATGTCTTCACCTCAGCAATAGCCTAAGCTGCTATTAATGTTCTTTTAACTCACCTCACCGTACTACTAATCTCAGCCTAAAACTAGCCCAAAAGTAGTTTCAACTTGTAAGCTAGTCTCATGCTTGAAGACATGATCTATCTCTTCACTAGTTTCAGTACAAACTAACCTCATCCTGTGAATTAGCCTCTGACTGTTAAGTAAGCTTACAAGACAAAACCTTCACTAGCCCTTATTTTACTAACCTTGTCCTGGAAAACTTTTTCATCTTATTTAGTTCATTCAAGAACTGTTCTCATTGTAGAACTAATCTCAGACTCTTACAAACCTCATTCTTAAAAACCTAGCCTCATCCTAGTCACCCTAAATCATAACACCAATGACCAAAGACATGAATTATATTTATCTGAAAAATATATTTACTTGTAAATAGTTGTAAATACATTTAACAGTGAACTCTTATTTCTAATGATCACAACTTGTAAGAATATAATTAATAAAATATGACTAGCTAAGATGTTTTATTAAATATTCTTTTCAACTTTGGTATTTAAACAGTTAAAAAAAGAACAGTGGAATACTTGGTTACAATGTTCAGTTTACAGCAAGGAACTCAAGCTGACATAAATATGTTATGGATATTTGATATGCAAATAAGCCTTCTCAACTCAAGTGGTGAAACCTTCAGATGCGTTGATCACTAGGAAATTTGTACCTCCACACACTACATGTGCTAACACACCATCACAACCAAACACTTAAGCAGACATTCACAAGAATGATAGTAACATATGCTCCTAGAACCACACTATACGTGCGCATGTTACATAATGAGAAAATTGAAGATGTGGATTTTGGGTAGCTGATACAATCAGGATATTTAGTGAGGCTTTGTAAGTGAGAATGAAGATGGCAGTTGGGGAATAAGGGGACCTGATTCTGTACTTGGAAGCTCCTCTATTATGTCCGTACACTTTAAGCATCCCTAATTCGAGCATCCAAAATCCGAAACTTTTTGAGTGGCGACATGATGTAACAAATGAAAAATTCCACACTTAAGCACATTTTTTTTTCATTGTGTTAATGGCATTTCATATATTTTACTGTGAAGGTTTTGGGGAGTCATATGTAGTTACCCTTGACATATCCAAAGCTTTTGACAGGGTGTGGCATCGGGGTGTTATTTCTAAACCCCCCCTTTTGGCTTCCCTCCCTCACTTTGTTCCTTCTGTCTAGTTCCCTCTCCGGCCAGTCTATCACTCTTGTTGATGGTTCAGCTTCCCCCCTTTTCTCCATCAACAGCGGTGTCCCTCAACGCTCTGTCTCGTCCCCTACACTTTTTCTCCTTTTTTCCAACAACAATTTCCTCTCCTCCACTGATAATCATATGCACTCATACGCTGATGACTCAACACTGCATTCATCCACATTGTTCAGTTCTGCTCCTCTCATTCGATCTGCATCTCGTGTTGACACAGCTTCCTCAAAAACCTTAGACTTGGACAGGATATCTCAGTGGTGTACACAAAATCTTGTTGAGTTTAATGACTCCAAGACCCAGTTTCTACCCATCTCTTTATCGAAAACTTTTCACAACTCTCGTCTCTCCATTAACAGTTCTGTAATTCCACCTCGATTTAATGAACATACTTGGTATTACTGTAACATCCACTTTTTCTTGGGAACCGCACATTACGGGAATAGCTAAGTCTGCCTCTTAAAAACTGGGCATCCTGTTTAGATGTTAAAACTTCTTTTCTTCTGAACAGTTACTCCATTTATACAAAGGGTTTATTCAACCTTGTATGGAGTACTGTTCTCACATCTGGGATGGTTCTAGCTCTCCATCCTTACTTGACAGAATTGAGTCGAAAGCGGTTCAACTTACAAACGTCCCAGGCTAACTTCCAAACTTGACACAGTTGCCATACGCCACAATGTTGGTTCACTTACCCTCTTCTATAGGTATTACTTTGGTTTTTGCTTCCGAGAGCTGGCTGCTTGTGTGCCATCGGCAACTCAAGGGTGTGACGTGTTGATAAGCACTTCTTTCCCTACACGTCGAAGTTTTGGAACTCTCTACCTTCTCATGTCTTTCATAATAACTATGACCTGGCACATTTGAAAAAACAGGTCTTTCACTTTCTCAAAAACTCGTAAGTACTTTCCCTTCTTTTCTTTTTCAGTTTCTTAATTCTCTTTTCATTTCAATTAAGGCCCGGCCTTGATGTGGACTTTTGTCCATGCTGGAACCTTCAACATAAAATAAAACGATGCGGTAACTGAGCCACCAGGCTATAAGAGAGGAACTGGTTGTTCGACATATCAAATATCCATTCTTCTTGCAATTAGGTTTGGGATACTGACTTTAATGGAGACCCACGTGCCTATTCAAGGAAAATTGATATCTGATAAGCTGAACAGCCTTACTGGGTAAAGGTGTTGATATGCTCTGTAAAATACTGGTTGTTATGAACTAATCTCAAATATACTTTATATTATGATCTGTAGTAGCCACTTTGTAAAGCAGTTGGGTTTTAAAGCGACCGATAATTTGGTAATTCGTGTGATATTGCCACCATCTATGGATATGTAACCGGCAGCCGAGATAAGGTTCGCTGTACAGCGATGCCACCCTCCAAACCTAGACCTGAGAGCACTGACGTAATTGTGGATCAGTGTTACTGAAGTGTTGTCAGAAGTTTGTTTACAGAGAAACATTAGGAAAGAGGAAGGTGCGTGAAACATTCCTCTTTATCCTCATAACAGAAGACTCTACAAGATATCGTCGCATTATCTTCTTTTATCACTTGTTACTGGTTTCATATACACTTCATATCAATGTCATTTCCCAATTTTTTCCTCAGAGTTTATGTGGAATAATTCACTATTTTCAGAAGCTTAAAACAACAAAGCATGATAGCGGTGGGAAGTCTGAAGGCGAAATGAATGTGGTGAAACGTGAATAAGGACAGACCTGACTCCCTGGTGTGTTCAGCTATTGTCCATTGGTCATTTCATTTGCTTTCAATTTTTGGAAAACTGACAGATAAAAGTCACAAAGTAGTCTCACTTTGAATGTAGTTAGTCTGACTCCCATACGAATAATACGGAAAGACAGGATTGGAAGTAGGTACACTAATATGCAACTAGACGTATGTGAGGCGAAGATAGGTTTAACGAACGGCGATGTCTGAAGGCGCATAACAGATTTTTTAAGTTCCTAAAGGTTCCCTTGCCCTTGCAGGAGTCCCTGGACTGCAGAAGAAGCATAGCGCCATGGTTCAAGCAGCCCATGGCCCCACCTACCTCCTCCATGACTCCGTCCACCTCCTCCACCACTCCGCCCTTCTCCTCGGCCAAAAGCGTCGACTCGAGCGACTCAGGGATCTACGACCTGGATGATGATTATTCCTTCGTCATCACCGAAAACTCTCCGCCAGAGCTGGTCAGACGGGTCGAAGCTGAGTTCACACCCATTGAGAACCTAGGTAAGGGTCATCTTATAGGGTCACACAGAGAAGCGCTCCAGCTGATGGAGTTTGTAGATGACGAAAACCAGTCGATATCATAGATTGTTTGTTGTTCATTATTTTTATCATAATTCTAAACTACATACGTCAGATATCTAAGTAAGATGCATGTCACATAGACACGTCTCCGTACACAAGTTCTGGAGGAAGAGAGGCACATATGAAAGCAGTACTCCACAAGAGGACTTTGATGGCACTCTATCTGCTGGACAAACTTAGCTAACTGAGCACACTGTAAGAAGCCACAAAGAGTTGATAAGTAGTATATGTATGCCGAGCATTAAGAATGTGTATGAACAGTAAGTAATTACACATATGTACAAAAAATATAAGAACTTAGATGTGTCAGAATAATGATTCTTGGAAGAAGTTTCAAGCGTGTATGTTAATACTATTTGTGAGTTACTAGGAGAGAGCCTTACATTCGTATTGTCCCGTCTCTTAACCTTGTATATATGTACTGCTTTTACTCTAATATGTATAAACACACACAAACATGCACCAAGTTCCCACGTAACTCCACTACGGATTTCATACGCAGTCACGAGGTCTGTTCATTAACTCGACTCGTGGATATTCTTTCGTTTTGCTTCCATCGTAAGTTTTCATCTTAACGACATTTTGCACTCATCTAGGATATTAGCTAAAATATAAAAACAAAAATGTACTTAAATAAAAAAATCTAATCGTAAAAATGGTTCGTAGATTCCCCAACTCCGGTACTGTAGACAAGGTCCGTGAATACTTCAGGAAGTTTGTGTTGAGGCGACCACGGTACCCCAGCCCTCAGGATAGCTGGGCCCTCTTCGCTCACTTCCCCCTGACGTTCTTCCTGTTCTGGGGAACGTTCTTCGCCATCTACCATGGTTATTTCTCAGACGAAGTGATCTCCTGCAAGAGCCAGGGGGGAGGTCTTCTGGAACTGACTGACCCCGTGAAAGTGGAAATCTGTCTCCACTACTCTCACATCGATCTGGACGAGGAGGACCAAGAGAAGGGATCTGTCCTCTCTTACGCCTGGCATCCTTACATCCTGTTGGCTGTCTGCGCGGCCATGTTCCTGCCACGACTCGTGAAGAAACTGGTTGGCCATCAGGGTTTGGAGAGATTCCTGGACAGACTCAGCAGTGAGGACGTGACTGCCGTTGACCAAAAGGCGGTCCAATACTGCTACGAATACATCGGCTCTCACGGCGGGCAGTTGGCAGCCTCCCTGAAGGTGTCCCTCACTTGCGTGGTGGCCGATCTCCTGGCAGTGTTCCTCCTCGACACCGCCTCTCAGAACACCTTTTACAACAGCATCATCCACTTCCCCTACATCCGCGACATGGCTACCTACAAGTACGCCTTTTCTCGCGTGTTCCCCCCAACAGCGAGATGTTCCATCACCCCCACAATGCAGATCGCCCTCCGTAACACTGAAAATTATGGCTGCAGTCTCCCATTGAACTGGTACTACGAGAAGATATACATTCTGCTGTTCGTATACTTCGTGGCGCTCCTCATTGTCAGCTTAGTGTCCGTCTTCGTCGACATCTGGATGCTGCTTCCATTCAAACGCATCGGCTGGGTCTCCATGGGCGGCCATTACGTCAACTGGAGTAAAGAAGTGGTCCGGCACTGGAGCCTGGACGAGCTCTTCGTCCTGCGGTACTTCAGAGACGTCGTGCAACACGACACATTCGTTGATATAATGGCCCGCCTCCTGGCCATACAGGAGACCACTCGGGAGTGTGTGGGTGACGGGGAAGATGAAGCCGTCATACCAGAAGTATGATAAGTTTTCTCATGATTAGGCCAGTATACACCACTCTTAAGTGTGTATGTGTGTATGTTAGAGCACATTTGCTACACCAGATTTGTGCAAATAGGGAGGGAGTTTCACTGTCAGGAACCCTCGCCTTTTATCCTTACATTTACATCGTAAAGGCTTTTTATACCCAGTCTTCTCTTCCTACTCGCAATTTACTTCCTCCTCAACTGGAGTGTTGCACATGACCAAAACTCTGTCAATGAGGAAATGTTCCCTCACCTTCAACCTCACATTTATCTCGCCTAATTACCCTCTTGTTCTGGGAGTTATTTTCTTGAAACTTAAAAGAGCTTTTGTGTTTCAACCTCGTCTGTGTGCGTATGATGTCCTTATCCTTCCTCTCTCTCACACTAGGGCGGAGCGAAGCTCTCCTTAACTTTCAGATTACTCAGATAAAGGCCTCCCTACTTTCATACTACTCATATCTTGTGCTAAATTTTGAATGCATTATCTTTCCTTTCTGAAGCCATTTCCTCTCTCATTTAAATAGCTTGTGCCTTTCAAGAACTCCACTGTCTGTTTACTTTGTAATTCGTCTTTTGGTTACGCCTCTTGGTGATATTGGACTTTGTGATTAGTAGCTTCGAGTCTCTCTTTTCAAAGACTATTAGCACTGCGTAGACTGTATGTCGTTCTGCAGGACCGTTTCCCTCACTGGGAGAGGTCGTAGACAACTTTACCAGTGGTGTGACGAGGGTACAGATGATGTGGTTCCTCTGCATAAGCCTCCCCACTTCAGGTGGAGTTGCTTCAGTATTGTCTAAGGCATCTTCCCTCTTCTTAGTGGTCGATTATGAGCACATTTTGAGACTGTGTCTTCAGCTCTCTCCATATGTTTTGTATCAATAATTTTTTTATACTTTTGGAGTTCTTTAGTCTATTGATTTGGTCTTTTTCTCATTATTTTTTCCTTATGAATTTGTGGTGCTTTGGGATGTTTCCCTTCACTTCTCTGCTGCGTTTCTTTCATCCCTAAGAAAGCTTACACCCATCTCTCCAACCCCTCACCCTTGAACTCATCCTTGTGTTACATCTTGTAATAGACAGTCATCTCCTTAGTACTTGCTCTTATTTTTTTCATACATTTTATTTTTCCTTGGATGTTGAGCCAGAGGGAGAGGTGGGTGGGGATGTAGGTCTTGCTTTCCAACCCTGTTTCTGCTACTTTTAACATCGTTATGATCTCCTAGTACCTGTTCTCATGTACTCCCATTTTCTTTTCCTCTCATAAAAGTCGAGCTAGATCAATGCTCCGTGTTTCTCTCTCTCTCTCTCTCTCTCTCTCTCTCTCTCTCTCTCTCTCTCTCTCTCTCTCTCTCTCTCTCTCTCTC
>JAUUDW010017582.1:0-10035 GCA_032361385.1 Panulirus guttatus | reverse complement strand
TCATCCCCAACAGACTGCATACTCGCCCCTCTCTCCAAAACTCTTGCATTTACCTCCCTTACCACCCCATCCATAAATAAATTAAACAACCATGGGGACATCACACACCCCTGTCGCAGACCAACCTTCACTGGGATCAAGTCACTCTCTTCTCTTCATACTTGAACGTATGCCTTACGTCCTTGATAAAAACTTCTCACTGCTTCTAGCAGCTTACCTCCCACACCATATATTCATAAGCTCTTCCTCAAAGCATCTCTACCAAACCAATGAGGTCCATGAATAGGTCTATGATTCGTGAAATTCCCTTTACAACCAAAGAAAAACATCCGGCAAGTGCATGACAGCTAGGAGGTGACGTGCTAGCGTTCATAACATCTAACACGCCGGCCATGCAACATCAGCAAGTGCATGACAACCGAGGGGTCGACCTGCAGGTGGTCTTGAGAGCTGAAAGGAACAACAGGCAAGCGTTATGGCAGCTGGTACGCCTGCCATATAGAACCAGCAAGTGCATGACAGCTGAGGGGAACAACATACAACGTTACAGCAGCTGGTATCCCGGCCATACATCACCGGCAGGTATAGAGGGGTAAATGAAGTACCAAAAGCCACCAGAGCCTCGGCACACCGGACGTCCGGACCAGAAATAACGCAATTATGAAGACTTGTAGGATGAGTGATGCTCTCTCTTGGTTCGATACAACGACAGGGTCTGCTGTTCCGCTGCCGTGACTCCAAAGCAGGACAGAAGGACAACGGGCCAAACCATCAGGACAACAGGCTATGCCAAATGGACAAATAACCAAACCAACAGGAAAACAGACTTGGGCAACAAGACAACAGGATAACAGACCAGACTGACAGGATAACAGGCCAGGCCAGCTGGACAACATGTCAAAGGAAGAGGAGAACAGGACCAGTCCAGCAGAACAACAAGGGAGACCAGAAGGACAACAGGTCAAACAAGGAGGACAACAGGGCCAGACTGAGTCGGACTTTGAGAATGTTGCGTAGCGGAAAGTTATTCAAGATCTGGCTCGAGTGTGAGTTCTTCCTGTCAAATCTTGAGTGTGTAAAAGCTCCAGGAGAGTAACACGGAGAATTCCTTGGAAAACTCACTCAACTTATGGCAAGCAAAGTAAGCGAAGCTCACCAGTACTACGAAGGTAGGTCTTCGTTAGCAGCTAAGTGGAGTGAGGTTGGCTGTTCCCTTCTTCTGGACATACCAGGTTGTTCACTGCAAGCTCGCAGATGTACTAGCAGGGGTTTTCGGCCGGACAAATTTTCACTTTATTCTATTCATCAACTCTGTGTTCTACCTTGAGGAACTGTAGGAGGTTGTGTGTCGTCACAATTTCGGTACCAACGTTGATGGCGTTAACAATAAGACAAAAATGATACTCATGTTGTCATTTTTTTGTTGTTGTTGTTCAGCACTTAATGTTAGGAAGAATGCAGTCCACATCCTTCCTGTCATCTGGAATAGTCTCTGGTCGACAATATAATAAATCATTTAAAGCAGACCTTCCAAACACATGAATCAGTCCAAGGTAGATTTGGGAACATCCTCTTTGACATAGCGTTTATCTCAACGTTTCAAGAAAGTGTGGTTACCTGGGAGTGTGGTGCCTTGTTATGACGTAGGGTGGCGTCGCAAGTACATCGCAGGACCTGAGTTCAGGTAATTGTATACCATAGATCACACTGTCACCACGAAACAACATACGTATTATTCAATCACCACAAAACACGATACAGATCATTTTATCTCCATGAATACAATAATGATCACTCCATCACCAATAAGCACCATAAAGATCACACTCTTCGCCACAAGATACCACAAAGATCACACTATCACCAAGAGCCAATATAAAAACCATCTTTGCACCACGAAGCCCCATAAATATCATCTTATCGCCAAGAAACACAACTAAAGTCAGCCTCATCGACAGCGAACATCTTTATTGTCCCCTCTAGTGTAACTTGACACTGTCAAGAGACACTGCGGCCAGAATAACCCATTGAGGTTAGCACAGTATCACGAAACCACTAGCTACTTGAGCACGAGAGTATGAACCATAACTTTTGATCCGACGTTTAAGGGCCAGGTCATAGGTCACGTCATCATGATCAAGATTCATACCATCGTATTCAAGGATCGCATCTTCATGCTCAAGGGTCGTTACGTCGTGCTCAAGGGGTTAATGTCTACTACACAAAGAGGCCACGACCAATACGTCAGGACACTACAAAGGATTTTAGCTCATTCAGTCAAATCACCTCAAGACATCATTATGGTGATTTCCCATACGACAAAGTAATCGTCTGGCTGAAACAGCTACCAAGTCCTCACCAGGCACGAGGGTCTGGCCAAGCCAAAGTCACAATGGCAGTCATGTGGGTCTGGCCAATCCAGACTCATGTAGGTCTGGCCAAGCCTGAGCCACAGAGGGAGGGCCAACAGTCAATGAGACGACCGAGCTCACATTAAAAATCAGACATTCGACCACTTATCAAGAGGAACTAATTACAGTGTGTTCAGTCATCTGGAAGCTTAATGGTTCATTAAAAAGGTTTCTTTCTTCGATTATAGAGGTTGATGCATCCCTAGGAACCAGCAGCGGTACTGCTCGTGGTCAGGGACACCCTTCTCCACCCGTCAGGCTGTTCTTTCTCGTGGGGAAGGAGTTTGTGGTAGTGGCACATAAGTCTGCACAGCAAGAAGCTTTATATTTACTGTTGTTTTCCCTTATGACAGACAAGTGGTGACCCATCATACTGGTAATAACAGTGTCATATTTCACAACACCTGATAATACATTGAGTATTACAATTCACATTGTGTAGCCATCACCAGTCACTCTTCAGTATGAGGTGAGAAACATATTAGATGGTCGACAGGGTACTTCCTGCAGGAGGCCGTGACCATCGATGTTCACTGCACGTCTCCTCAACGTCATTCTTATCATAGGGCGTGTTACACTCAATACGTTAACCATGAGCCTCCCTCCAGGTATGATACACCAGCTGCCCTCCAACCTGCCATGAGTTAACCATAAGCCTCCCTCCAGGCATCGGACACTGGCTACCCTCTAACCTGTCATAAGCTAACCAGGGACCTCCCTCCAGGCGTGATATAATGACGTCCTGGCACCGGAATATTCAATGAACGACCATCACCCGAACTCTTCAGGGAAACTTTAGGAACTCTAGGCACAGCCTTTAGTAATATGCTTAAGAACTTGAGAAAATCTTTGATGTGGTACAGTGCTTCCAGACTATAACGCTAAGGACCATTTTCTGTATAAAACCATCATAGATTATCCTTAGTAAATGAAAAGTAGTATATCTTGTATTACCTGTCTTGACTATGTCACAGTTACATGTTTCCCCACGAAATTCCTGCTCCCATGAACATGGTCAGACTCCTGCCAATTGACGATAAAGGTCTAGCGACAGGAGTCGCTTATGTGGCTCCCAGCATTTGGTCTTATTACAAAGGATAAAAGCATTATTTTTCTGCTGCATAGTTGGTTGAGTGGGCTTTAGGCGTATCTATGGCTAAGGCCATCAAGGCTGTCAATGTCAAGATACTCTAAGACCGTGGGTACTCACACTCTGTATAATGCCCATGTTATTTTGGGTAATTATGGAACGTTTAGATTTATGAAATCTCAGTAATGAAAGATTCATATGTAAATGAGAAACGGAATGTGGTATCAATAATGTTTGATAACTTCTTGATGATACTGCGGACAGGTCTCTTTCTCAAGTACTAACTTCGCCCGACTTTAGTCGATATAGCTCGTCACTGATATGTTATTTACAACCATGATTTACTCACGTCGCGTAAAAACTCTTATGTTAGCTACTGGGCAGCAGTATTATGCACACCTCTCAGGCTTCGTTGTGCAGGTGACCATAGGAACACAACTTGCTTGTCAGTTTACACACGGAGCTCGTGTGAATTTCTGTTTACTCGTGGATGTGCTCTTTTTTTATCCAATTTCTCTTGCATGTTAAAAAAAAGGGAGAAATTACACGACTGCGAGTGAATAGCTATGGAAGAAGGTGGCGAAAAGAGTGCAGGCAGCAACTGACGAGGGAACAAGACTGGAGGAATTTTTCACTGTGTACCGGCCACTCTTCTCCTTCAAAGAATATTTCACTCCATATCACCCATTCAGTGCATATCATTTGCTTTATATTATCTTATTCATCTATAATGAAACTCTTAAGGCTGTGTGGTGAACTATTCATTTGTTAGAGTCGAAGAACGGTGTGTATATCCCCCGTCCTGAACATGTTCAAGTTATAGTTCCCATCCCTCTCTCTTGGACCCATGTAACACCTAAATCTCATTCTAGTTCTGCTGAGAGCAATAGCCGCTTAGTGACAAACCAGAATTAGAATTAAAGATGAAATATAACCGGTACTATAAAACTTTGCGTAAAAATGGCTTCTAAGAAAAGGGAACTATATGGAAATATATGATTTCCAAATGATTGGAACAAGTTCCTCGCGTTCGAGCCCTGCTGGACTTCTTTAATGTCTTTTCCTAAAGAAAAATTGGCAGCTGCAAAAAGCACAATTTTGAAAGACGGTTATCATTACGGGCAGCTCAGTACTTTCGCCCAGAAGTATGCAGATGGAGATGTCGGAGAGGAACTAAAGCGACAAGCCGAGCACAGCAGACATGTTCAGTAATGGATGAAATCACCAGGTAGCACAACTGCCGCTAGTTTTGTGATAATTCAGGCGATCGTGAAACGAGAGCAGACGTGTACTGATGGTAAATACTTTGTTGAGGTATCAGAACAACTGTACAGTGATTTAAAGAACAAAGACTTAATCATCTAGAAAATTGAAAACTTGCCGTTGTCTGAAAAGACGATGAGGGACAGAAGTGTAAATATGACCACAGACATCACCACTTGAGAAGTTTAGGACATTAAGTTAACCCTGGACTATGCTTTTACGTGTGACTAGTCGTGTGATGTCAATGACTTTGCTCAACTTGCACTTATTGACAGCTATGTAAATTTCAAAGGCTCCCACGAGGAGCTAATGAAGCTACTGCCTACTCAAAGGCCTAACAAGTGATGATATCTTTCCAACTATCGTCATCCACCTAAAAGAGAAAAACAATGAACATTAGCCACTTCATCTCAGTCACACCTACTGGTAGACCGAGCATGATAGGGATACACAAGGAATTTGCTTCTCTTTTGCAAAGAGAGCTGGATCACTGAGTAATAAAGTTGAGCCTCATTTCTTATCAAGAGTCACTCTGTGCACACTCCTCTCCAGAGTCCATAGAAATGATGGCCATAGCAGCGAATATCGTCAGCCACATAGTGGAAATATCTTGAACCACAGACAGTTTCGCGATCATTATGGGATTGGTCAGTTCCACCTCGTAATGGACATCACGTCACAATCAACAGACCCTAAGAGAAAATTAGAGGGTACGGGAAACACAGCTTTAGTACATTCAAAAGAGGCGTTGTCATGTGAGCGAATGCAAGCTTTGTTTGCTGGAGAATTTGAGTTAAGTTCGCCGGTTCATTTCCCATTACAGATGCAGTAAAAAGAAGCGACGTGAAACGAGAGCCGCTCTGACAACATAAAAAAAGAAATGTTCTGAAATGCAACAATCCTTCGGGGACGTGCTCGGGAATTCAGAAGGGAAAAGGCGACTGTAATTTGTGGTGAAACGCTCTGAAGCAGACAGTTTTACTCAAAGCCTTTCAGTATTTCTGGGAATGGATCGAACAGAAAGGAATTTGAGTTGTCTGATTGCCAAGAAATAGTCTCGTAAATGCAAGATCTTTAAGCTTGCTGATGGAACTTGGATATCTAGAAAAGCAAAAATTTCCCCAATGTTCTAGCACAGATGGACGGCACTGGTTGATCTTAAAGAACGAGATCAAATTGTGTAAGAAATATGGAACTCATTACCAGACACTTACATAAGCATGAAGAGATATGCGTTTGGCACTCTTCATTTTTTCATCCATTCACCGTGTGAGGAAGTGTTTTCTAGCATGAACTTTATCAAAAGCGAACTGAGAAGCCAGAAGAACGACGCAAGAGATACATCTGCGTGACGCTAAAAACAAACTCCTTCTCTTTACATTAAGCTGTAGGTAAGCTGGGAATCTTCTCTAGACCAGTTTGGAAACCGAGGAGGACTTCATGACTACTTCTGATCTGAACTCATTTTAGCAAGGTATAGGATGATGGCTCTTTTAAAACTCCTTATTTGTATGTTTATGATGCAAGAAAAATAAAGTCCTGTTTCAATAATACGGCATTGCATTTGCAATGAATTTCCTTCAGAGTATCGAAAAGTTTTCTGCTGATTTAAAAAAGAATAGCTCTTCCTGAATCTCGGGTTGCCCCATAGTCTAAGCCTAAGCCAAGGCCTATCTTTACTTCACTGATATTCTACAGTATTCCTTGAAGCAACCATAAGTTGAAATTCTCACTTCTTGTTATCAATAGATAAGGAAAGTATGTATCTTTTTCTTTATTAATCTTGTTCTCGCTTTCTTTATCATAAGAAGCCCCAACTCGATTTTCATATATGACGATGGTTGAAAGCAACTTCGACGAAGGAATGGTGGAAAATCGGCGTAAAATGGCTGCACTTCACAAGGCCTTACAACATGAAAGCAGCAAGAGGTAAACATTATCATAAAATAGATTCATTGCACCGTGTCTGTGCAGAACATAATGGTCTCAGTCAGATAAGCCGAAACTAGTATCTCGTAGATGAACCAATGGATACTGTAACTCAAATTAGTTAGTAATATTACGGTACATTCGTCGGTGGACTCAACCCCGGAGATCATCAATCGCTGCCTAAGTGGACCAACGACCCACAGGTATCAACTAACTGATCTAATGAGAAATCAAAAGGACTTCTTCAGGCGAGTGAAACATCATCTCGAAGCATCACCAGCGAACGTTCAGTTCGAAAGTTTCTTCTTGATCCATCGCTCGGACCACCGGGTCAGTGTGGACAGGGTAACGCCGATATCCGGCCCTGGGAAGGTTCAATCACGCCCCTGGATCAATGCGGGTAATGAAATGCTGGTACCCTGCCCTGGAAATTAAGGTGCAGCAGGGATGTACTGGCACGGCGAAGGTCGACCCTCAACACAGCCAAAAGGGTTGTTTCACATCACCCCTGGAAACTGAGCCACATGTTCAAGCATATATTACAAACTCAAAGCAGTAATTATGATTTATAATCATCACAATACTGCTGAAAGGTACACTCAACATTCTCGTGCTGGTGATTGAACCACACTGTGACTGAAATGGTTAACTGAGGCATCAACACGCCAGCACCTACACCAGCATATACAGCCTACCATTACCTCCATCAGAACCTCCAGTCTCCCAGTACTTCTAGTTTCCTAGTATCCCAGCCAGCTCCTCCCCTCTCCCAGTAACCCTACTAGTACTTCCCCTTAAAAGATTCAGCGTCCCTGGAAGTTGAAAAATACCTACGAAAAGGACGACATAGTTTGAATAAATAAAGAAATAGATGACTTGATTAAACGTGAAAGAATGACTTGGAGGTTATGTAAGTCGTGTGGCGTAGCTTATGACCAACAAATGTACGTCAGATTACAAAGAAAGAATACGAAGACAATCAGAACCAATAAGAGAATTTTTTCTTAAAATCTCACTAAGTGAAAAAGGACTCAGTCTTTTTCAAAGACGTTAGAGGAAAAAAAATACTCTTGGCCCATTATCAAATGATCATGACATAGTAACAAGGGACAGTTAAAAAAAATGGCTGCCTTTCTTAAGAGGCATGACGACTTTGTGTTTACCATCAAATATTTTTCTTATATACCAAAAGCACAAGAAATATTTCTGAGCACCAAACATGGTGAACAGAACAGTAAGAATACTGTAGGACGCGAAGAACTCAAATATCAAAAGAAACTAAATCCGAACAAATCAGCCGGTCCAGACGATATCTTCTCAAGAATACTGAAAGAAGCTGACCGGCAATTAGCGTTTCCCATCACCTTTTCCTGTCACCAAAATATTCAACAAATCATTGAAGGAAGGGAAAGTCCCTGACGACTGTAAGCTACTTAACGTAACACCAGTTATCAAAAACGGATAGATGTTTCGAACAATCGCCCCATTATCCTTACTTCGGTTCTCGGTAAAGTATTGGAAACAACAATTAGATATGAATCGCAAAAAGTTTAAACAATAAACTGATAACAGACCATTAACATGGTTTCCGAAAAAATTATCGTTTCACGATTTTTTTTTTGCCACATATTTGACAAATGGGAATCCGAAATTCCTATCGTGTTATATACTTGGACTCTGATAAAGCCTTTGATAAAGTACCATAAAGGAGATTGCTAAATAGAATTAAGGCTCACGACATAGGAGATCCAACCTGCACGTGGCTAGCGGACTGGCTTCGTCAGCGGAGGCAGAGAGTGGCATTAAATGGGGAAGAATCTAACTGACTTCACTTGTTCAGCGGAGTGCCAAACGGCTCACTCTTTTCCAGGACCCAAATTTCTCACTATGTACATCGCTGACCTTGAGACAAGACTCACCAAGAGAGTCTTAAAATTTGCCGACGACATAAAACTGGGAAACAGCCAACTCAAGGGAAGGCTGCTTGAACATTTAGAAGGAATTAGAAACCAGTAGACTCGTAGATGTATTTCAGTATAGGCACATGCAAAGTTATACACTCTGGTGCCAACAAAATTGATAATGAGTACAAATGCTTGGAAACCTCCACAAGAAGTGAAAGAAGAAATATTGGAGTGATTACACTAATGACTTCATATACTGTATGGCAAACAATACCGAGCTACATACATACACACAAAAAAATTTGTTTTCATTGCTAGAATTGTAAACTAAATGTAAACAAAGCATACTATACCAACCCTTTACAATGCCCTGGTTAAGTCTCATTTAGATTACACCGTTCAGTTCTGGTCACTAAACTTGGTCAAAGATAAAGAAATTTGAGCGAATTCAAAGAAAAGCAACCAAATTTATCCCTTCATTTAGAATTAACCCATATGGCGAGAGACGGAAAGGCTAAAAATTATCATCTCCAAAATACACAGGCTCTGATACAAGTGTTCAAAACACTAGATAATTTTGGTTTCATATCATCCGATAATTTCTTCACTTTAGACACACAGTGACCAGAAGTAGTAGTATGAAGGTAAAAGGAAGAAGATATAAAAACAATGCGGGCAAAATTCTGTTCACGTCTAGAGTAAAGGATGCCGACGTTTCTCATCTTTAAAGATATCGTGGTCACATTAATTATCCTTTGGTTCTATTTTTTCTTCAGGATCCAGCCGATGTGTCATCAAATGATAGGCACCTTTTTCCAGACCACAATTTCCAATAGAATTCCATGCCAGTATCTTACCAAGATGCTGTATAGTATTGTTTTCACATTCTTTTCCTGCCTGCAGTTGAGCCAGCAATTGAATACAAAGGAGATCAACAAGCAACAGACTACTGGGTCCTTTCGAGCTGTTTGTAATGGTAGATTATATTAGAAACTCACATATTAGTGTGGTAAAAGTAGAAAGGTATGCAAATTATTCAGTGAGAAAAACCGCAAACTGAACATGTAACTGACTAAAGCAGGCGCATACAATGTTAGTCGTGCACTTGAAGCGAGATATGTATGAAGTTTTTCAAAGGTACTGCTTTCTATCCGTCTAACTTGTAAATTACTCTATATGTTAACAATCCTGAAGGAAAATTACATCGCCTCTTTCAAGGTAAGATATTTCCCCACGGGTCTATGTACATTACCACGAGTGAAATCTGCCGAATCAAACCATGAAGAAATTGTTAAATCAAAATTACTGAAGCCTTTAATAACTTTGAATATCTTTATTATAATAAGATTACATCTTAACCTTCTCTTTTCTAAGTTAGATAGAATTAAATCGTTAAGCTGGCTCTCATAGGATTAGTTTTCCAATCCGGGAATCATCT
>JAUUDW010017550.1:0-10035 GCA_032361385.1 Panulirus guttatus | reverse complement strand
ATACAGAGGAAGGTTCAGATAGAACACGGTTGAGTCACTCTACATTAGGTCAGCCAAGGGAAAGTGCTTATGTCAAGGAGAATGGAAAATTGATGAGTGAAGAGAGTGAAAGAGAGTTATAAACTATCAAGAAATATGTGGTTAGTGAGATGTGTAAAAAGAAATGATGGCAAGATGAAATAAATGCAGACCTTTAATAATGAGGACTCTAAGAAATACTTTCAAATGGAAGCATAAGCTCTGAAATGAGTGAAAACAGGCTCCAGGAGTTATCTGCAACATAGATTAGGGATTGTATAGTGGTCAAGCAGTAGCTTCTCCATATTATCCTTGTAGGGGGTCAGGAAGACTGATATGAAGAATACCTCTTTAGTAAATGTTGTAGAACAGATCACAGATCATTCTGCACACCCTTTTCTGGTTAACTCAGTTTTGTGGTAGACATTAAGGATAACCTGATGCCATGGGTAGGTATATGTAAGTTAGGAAGGATGAAAGTTGTGTAGATGTTCATGTGTTGAGACACAAGAAATTCAAGTGTCATGAGGTTATGAAGAGTGTAGAGGATTTGATGATGGTACTGATGTGTTCCATCCAGTTTATCATCCAAAGTGATACTGAGAAGCATGGCAAACAGAATATCTTGAAGGAGCTGGGGCATGGTGAGACAGAAATAGGTGGAACAGGCTTGGAAGCAAGGCTGATGTACATGGCCACAATCATGATTTGGTTTATGATGACATTGTTGGCTGTGGTCCAGTTCTGGTGATCTATAGGATCGTGTGGTTGGAAAAGTTGTTGTATTGCCGCCAGTGGTAGAGTTGTGGTAGTGCTTTCATTAAGCAAGTGCATCCATCAAAGAAAGACAAGAGTTTCATCATCATGAGGGACTGGAAGGTGGAGATGGCCCCTTGCAAGCTTAGAGCTTGACATCGCTCCCAGAAGAAGCCTGCAAACCATGGAGTTAGACTTCTCCCCATCTCTTATTAATGATTATTTTATGTGTGACTCAGTCAAAAGCTTTGATGAAGTCAGTGAAGTTAAGAGCCACAGAGGTATTTGCATCTTTTAGTTTGTCATAGATAATGTCAAGGAAGCTGATAAGGCAGTGGGTTGTAGAGTAGGTCGTTATATTACCTTACTTCTGAGAGTCTGTAGAACCTGTAGTGTCTGTGTAAGCCCAGTTAAGCTCATAATGTTGAAGAGAAAGATAGAAACACAAAGGTTGGTACTGCAACGCTGTAGGATCTAGCTGAAAAGTGGATGCCACCAATATTAGAAAGACTGTAAGGTTGGAGGTTGATAGATGCAAGTCTCTAATTATTTTTGATATTAAAGATAATACTCCAGATAGAAAAGAAAGGAGAAAAGAAGAAATGCTCATTGAAAGTCTACTGGAAGTTATAGATTTACCAAACACGATATCAGTGATAGAAGGAGGGAGAGAATTTGTTGTTATAATTTAATGATCAATTGTGGTTCTGTTTAACTTGGAGTCAATTAGTGAGAGGGAACTTAGACAGGAAAACTTCAAAAACAAGGTGGAAGTCTGTGGGATATTCATCTGTGAGATATTCATCAGCGTGACGGATCAAAGGAATAGAATGAGACGAGCAAAGAGTCTGTGAGAAGGCAGAAAAAACTCAAGACAGCAAGTGAGGCGAGAGGACAGAACAGCACCATGGAGAGGGCAGGAGTGTTTGGAGATAGCAACATTAGATGGGAATGTATACATATAGTGATGGATAAGTAGTTAATGGGAAAGAGATAGAATTCAAGGCTTATAGAAGGGAAAGTGCACCTGATGTTCTTGGAGTTGCAGAAAGATAAGATCTCACCCATTCTGCCCAGAGAGATATATGATAGTGAGAAGAGAAAAAGAAGCCAAAGGAGGGGTAAGGTTGTCCCTTTTGATGGAATATATAGTCCCAACGGAAAAAACTGGCATACCCTACTTATGATGTGACACAACACATAGAAATAACAATACACAAGATAAAAAAGGTACTCACTCCCCTTTGTACTTCATATGACGTCCCTTGGCCATAATACAATCCTGAAGCCACTTGGGAACAGATGCTGCAAGATGCTGAAGGTATGTATGGGCAAGTTTGTCCCAAATATCTTGGATGAGGGCCTGGAGCTTAGGAATGCTGGATGTATCCCACCGACACAACTTTGACTTTACAATCGACCACAAGTTCTCAATAGGGTTAAAGTCAGGTGAGTTACCTGGCAAGTCCTGAATGTATGTCACACCACAAAATGCAAACCAGTCAGATATTAATTTAGCAGTGTGGCGCGGTGCACCATCTTGCTTAAAAATATCACTACCAGTCTTCTCAAAACAGTCAAGTAATTCTTTACACAACAGCTCCAGGTATCAACTCTGATTCATAGTCTCATTTCGTGGTAAAAACACTAAGACTTCTAACACCATTATAGCCAAAAGCCCCCCCAAACCATTAGTGAGTCTGGAAATTTTACAGTTGCTTGAATGTACTTACGATTGTATGGGTCACTACCTGGCCTCAGCTACCCTTTACCTCTACAGCTGCCTGCAACATCAAATGTAGCCTCACCAGACCACAACACTTTCCTCCACTTTTCGTCATCCCACTGCAAATATCTCTTGGCAAATGCTGGTGGTCTGTTAGAAGCAGTTTCTTGCAGGGCATACACCTCTTGAATTTCAAGTCATCATGAAGCCAGCTATGAATAGTACATACAGACACATGACCAAGTAGCATAGGCTTGTCTTCCTTTAACTGCCATGCAAAAATATGTGGAAAATCTTTAGAGTGCGTTGGGAAGTGATACAAAGTTGTCCAGGTCGCTTCTTCTGGGTAGAATTGTCAATGCCACCACTGTCAACAAAGCGCTTTGTCCATCTGTGCACACTTTGTAGTGACAGCGCTGTACTTTCAGCTACTTCTTTATTACACTTCCCTGCCTTGGACAAGGCTACAATTGCTGCAGTATCCTCTTTAGACAAGTCCTTAGGGCCAGGCATTGCAGCACAAACCCACCACAAAGCACATGCAAGTAGGGTGAAAAAGTGGATGTCAGGGGGACAACAGAAAAAAACAGCCACCCACCACAATGCTGCAGGCAGACTGACTGCCACCTGTTGCTACCGCGGGGTACCTCTACCCCACCACCACCACCGTTTTATGAGCTGCCCCAGTATTTTTCGACATTTCATAGTCATGGTTTGGGGTATGATACAAATGGGCAAAACGTACTGGTGCGGGCCCTGTCACACCAATTTTTTCTACAAGGACTGTAGTTACAAGTTTCAAGAAATAGTGGAGGATGACTCATTCAGACAGTACACAATGGGAAGAGTAACTGATGGAAAGAGGTGCCTTGTGGTGTTGTGATTATGTAATCATCCAAAGAATTTTAATGATCAAGAACATATATATGATGATAACAATGAAGTTACGATCATGGTGGCACATGAAACGGTAGGACATTCACTATGTAGAGATGGTATAGTACTGGTAATGAGGGATTTCAGTTACAAAGAGACAGATGGGGAATTTTGATTCTCATGGTGACAGAAAGTCATGGAGACAATTTTCTAGAGTATGTAAAGGAAAATTTTCTGTACCAACATGTCACTGAGCACACAAGTATAACAAGGACAGATACACTATCATGGCAAGGTCTGATCTTCACACATACTAGCATGGATATTGGGAATATTGTATATGATACACCAATTGGAAAAAGTGAATAAGTAATGCTAAAGTTTAAGCATGTGCTAAATGAGAATGGTAAAGGAGCAGAGGTGATACAGAACCTAAAGAGGAGATATAATTGTGGAAACTACACAAACCTCGATAATTTCTTTGGTAACTAAATTTGGGAAATGGAGTTAAATAGCTCAGAAACTCAGGCTTTGTAATGAGAGGCTCTGTCTGTCTGACACTTATTCCCTCTGGGAACTCCCATCAAGGGGCGGCCACGGCTAAAGAGTCTCCACTTATCCCTGTCCTTTCATGCCTGCCTTGAATACACTATTTCTCTGCCTCCAGTATTCCTCCACCCTATTTGCTCATGTCACAGGTGGTCTTCCACTCACACCAACCACTTTAATTGTACTATCATACACTCTAATTGTAAACTCCCACTCTTGCAGTCTTGTAAACTCCCAATCTTGCAGTCTTTCTTCATGACCAAACCACCTCAAAGTATTATGTTTCACCCAATTCACCACTCCACAATTCACTCCCTTTGCGTTCTTTGCCATGCCACATCTCTTATACACCCTTTCAGTTCATTCTTCATTCCATCTAGTCACACCACATGCTCTTCTCAAACAGCACATTTTCACAACCAGGATTCTTGACCTCTGCGCCTCATTCCGCATCCATGTTTTGGCTGCTTAGGTCAGGGTTAGGAGGACTGTGCTGTCCCTCAATCCTCTCTTCATTTCCATACTTACACCTCTACCCTTCATTATTGTTTTAAGGTACCCAATGACTCTTCTACCCAGTCCTGTTCTCTCCCTTATCTCTCCTTCCATATCACCAAACTTGCCCAAGACAGCTCTCAGATACTTAAATTCCCTTACTTCTTCCAGTCTTTTTCCCCCCATATCTACCGCACAATTTAGTATACTTTCTTTTTTCACGTTGTATATTTTTACAGAATCTATGCTTTCACTCCATTTCCTTTCAGATACCATTACTTTACTTTTAAATGCATTTAGCTTCAATTTCCTCCACTTACACACATCATAAAACACGCTTAAAACCTTCTGCAACTACTCTTCACTCTCCGCACACAACACAGTATCATCCACAAACAGGCTTCCACTGGCCTCCATATCTCACTGCCACATTCCATCTCTGTACCCCTTTTCCCTAGTTTTGTTTTCATCTCCCTTATCACTCCATCCATATATATATATATATATATATATTAAAAAACCATGGTGCCATCACCAGCCCTGCCTCACACCTATATGTATCCCAACACTTTCACTCAACTCCCCATCCACTCTTACAAATGCATTTGCTCCTGTATAGAAGGCTTTTGCACCATCCAACGGTTGTCCCCTCCATCCCATATGTCTTTAACAAATCCCACAAAGCATTCCACTGGACTCTGTCATATACTTTCTCCAGATCCATAAAAGGTGCATACAACTTACCTTTCACTAATTGCTTTTCCATGGTCATCTTTACTACAAAAATCTGATCCACACCCCCTACCTTTCCTAAAACCCCCTTGCTCTTCACTTATTCTGCATTCAGTCACTTTCATCTCTGTCAATTATTGTATTCGTACATACACTTTTCCTGGTATACTTAACACTTATTCCCCTATAATTGCTACATACGTCCTTAGCACCTTTTCCTTTGTATAAAGGAACAACAATGGCTTTCACTCAGTTCTCAGGCACAACCTTCTGTTTCCATGCTTTCTCCTCCATACTTCAGCATTTCAGTTGTACTCCCATCCCCTCCAGGTGCCTTTCCTACTTTCAGCCTCATTATTGCCCTTCTTACCTCCCTCTTTGCTATAGGCCCCTGCACTTGTATCCTCTTCCTTCCCTCCTCCATACCCATGCATGTAACAACTGCTGCCTCCCCTTCTGCCACATTCATCACTTCTTCAAAATACCCTTTCCATCTTCCTTTCACTTCCTCCTTTTGATTCAGCAATTCCTCTTTCATACTTTTCGCACTCATGATTTCCATTCTTAATCCACCTCTTTCCTTTTTCACCTCCTTCCAGTATAGTTTCTTATTATCCCAAAACTTTCCACTTAACTTTCTTTCAAAATCCTCATCTACTCTTTCTTTGCTTTCCTCTATCAGCTTCTTTATATTCCTCTTACATCGTATGTATTCTTCCCTCCGCCTTTGCTGAACTTCCACTGGTACATTCCTATTGAGCAATCTACCATGTACCTTTTTTTCTCTTCCACAGCATTTCTAATCTCTTCTATCCACCATGCATTGCCCATTTTATTCCTGTATCTCACTACCTTGTATCCACTACTGATTCTACAACCTTTACTAGTATCTCTCTACACATTTTAAACACCTCCTTCACACCTGACTGCATTCCTACATTCGCTGCACTTCCATCTAAGCTTTTAGTTACCTTCCTTTCATACACCTCTCTGTATTTTTCCTTATTCATCTTCTCTCTTGCCAACACTTTTACCTCTCTATTCTTCCTTACACCATACCTCAACTTCTCCCTGATCCTCATCCCCACACAAACCGCGAAATGGTCAGAGTCCCCAAAGAATCCTCCAACTTATCCTTTCTCAATCTTTCATTCACTGTCTCATAGTTTTCTGAAGTATACACTGAAAGAGAAGGGATATGGGTACCTGTAGCCTCAGATACAGTGGGAGTGGTAAGATAGAAAAAAGTATTTAATAAAAGATGTCAAAATGCAATATAGCTTTGAGATGTGCATTGGAGAAAATATAAATGGCACTCCAGCCTGCCAGCATTTGGAAAGTATAAGACAGCAAGGAATGAGTATATCAGGAAAAAAAAAGAAAAGCAAAAAATGTTGAAAAGAATTTTGTGGACAAGGCTGGAGAAATTACCAAACTTTTCCATAAATTCATTAGGAGTCAGTTTTCAGTTAAAGAGCAGATTATCTGGTTTAGGGATTCATAGGGCAGAATTGTTGAGGATGATGCAAGAATATGTGAGGAACTGAATAATAGTTTCATTTGTTTTTACATTGGATGACATTATTGCCCCAACACTAGTGAGATGGAATGGGTAGGAGGTTTTAGTAAACATTAAGAAAACTAGAGGACATTAACAGAATCTGTAGAGGTCATGACCCATATAAGGCTCATGGTCCAGGTGAAATATACCATATGTGCGGATGATCCGTACAGATATGTTAGATAAACCTTTGAAGATACTGTTCAAGATATTATTGTAGAGAGACATAGTGCTGAGGAAATTTAAAAGGGCAAACGTTATAACTATCTATAGGAAAGGAGACTGGTAAGAGTATCTGAACTGCAGACTAGTCTCATGGATGACTATTATGTGTAAGATTTTAGAAAAGATTATTAGAAAGCGAATGGATTTGTTTCTACAGAGGTGAAATCACATAAGTGAGAAACAGAACAATTTTAGGGAGAGGAAGTCGTGTGACAATTTTTAGATTTCTACAGGAGTGAGCTTTGTCTTAGACAAGAGGGAAAGCTGGTTTCATTGTTTGTATCAGACTGCTAGAAAGCATTTGACAGTGTACCAGATGGGAGTATGATTAAGGAGTTGGATCATCAGGCAGGAGTAAGGGGGGAAATATTTTCAATGGATAAAAGATTATCTCAGTGGAATTGAACAAAAGATGCATGTTAAAGGAACCTTCTCCATGTGAGTCAAAATGTCCAGTGGATTGCCACAGGGATCTGTTCTGGGATCATTATTCTTATTGATCTATACAGATGACTTGCCTGAAGGTGTGCACTCTTACCTGAATATTTTTACAGGTGATGAGGAAAGTGAAATTTGAGGATTGCATCAGCTTATAAAGAAAACTAAACACTTTAAAGTTAGTCTGATACATGGTTGATGAAATTCATCCCAAGAACATGTAAAGTGATGAGGATGGGATACATTGAAATAAGGCCTCGACTGTTATCTAGCTGGAATTGAATTTCAGGATTCTGTGTTTGAGAAGGAATTGAGAGTTAACATTGACCCTAACTTGCTGCTAGGGTTCCAAAATAGGAGAATATTTAAGAAGACAAACTGTCTATCTTTCAGAATAACCATCAGGTATATGGATGCAGAAATATTTGGCAAGCAGTTCATTTCCTACCGGAGGCCAAAACTAGAGAATACTTCTCAAGTTTGGTCATTGCATCAAATGAAGCCCTGAAAGCTAATAGAGAAGGTCCCGGGAGGACAACAAAGATGGTACTTCAGAAAGTTAAGCTTTAGGGAAAGACTAAAGGCTTTACATTTGCCCACTTTGGAATGACCTGATCACAAACTTTTTTGAAAACAGATCAGTGACATGGACAGTGAACAGTTCTTTGGGAGCTGTAAGGAAAAAGCAACCAGAGGACATAACATGAAATTAAGAAACTTGTTAAAAAGGGATGTAAAGAAATATTTTTATTGTATTAGATGGTGAATAAAGGGAACAAATTAACTGAAGACATGGTTAATGCAGACAGCATAAACAGACTTTAGAAGTTATTTGTTAGTAAAGAATGTTCAGTAGATGGGGCCCATAAGAATGAAACTACTTCCTTGTACAGTATAAATAAAAGATTACTGATAGGTAATTACAAACACACACATGGACCTCTGTGGTGTTACAGTTAGCGTTAATGACTGTCACACATGCACGAGCCCCCAGGGATCAGACCTGCATAGGTTTGAAACCTGTTCTCAGCAGCCAGTCCACAGTCCACCCAGAAGTTCGTCCTACCCAAGGGGTTGGTTGATGAGATGGTTACCTGGCATAGGCTAGGATATGTTATTATAATTACCGTTTTGTAACTACTGGGAGGGAGTTTTACACTTATCCGTTTTGTAACTACTGGGAGGGAGTTTTACACTTATAGCACCCCATCTTGTGAATGCTCTCTTCTATCATACAACCTCTTGAATTATGTATACTGTCTGCATTAAGCATGTACTTATTCAGTCTGTCCCTTTCATCTATCACTCTTATAATCTAAAAGTGTTTCTTTACATCCTTATTGTAAGTTCCTTATTTACTTTTGTGTTATGTCCTCTGGCTGCTCTATCCTTACATATCTTAATGTGCTGTCCACTGTACACTTCATCTAACTCTTTTAAAAACTTAAAGGTTGTGATCAGGTAACCCATCAGTCTTCTTTCTTCCGATGTGGGTGAATTTAAAGCCTGTAGCCTTTTTTTGGAGCTTAACTCTCCTAACTCTGTTTCTATCTTTGTTACCCTCCTTTAGACCTCTCTGTGAGTTCTTTGTGCTTCTTTACATGCAGTGAGCAAACCTGAGAAGCATATTCTAATTTTGGTCTTATTTAGGACATGATTAGCTTGCTAAATATTTCTTTATCTATATACTTGAAAGCTATTCTGATATGTGCAAGGAGACAGTATGTCTCCTTAGCTTTTCTCCTAATATGGAACTCTGGCGACAAGTTTGGGATGATGGCTACTTCCAAGTCCCTCTCACACACAAAGTCTTGAAGCTTATTTCCAGTTAGGTTATACTCATATTGAGGCTGTCCTTCACTTCATTACTTTACATTTGCTAGAGTTGAATTTCATCAACCATGTTTTAGACCAGAGTGGTCCAACTATGGGCCCATGGGCCACTTGTGGCCCGCAGCTTGATCTTTTTGTGGCCCACAAGCTCTCACATTGATATATGGATTTATTGAATTTTAGTGTCGAAGAAGTTGGACCACCCTGTGTTAGGCCTTGAGTCAAAAAAAAGGATGTATATACAATTATACATAAATGAAATTTAATTGTGGCCATTGACTTAGAAGTTTAGTGCTGAAGTGGCCCATAGTGTCGAAGAAGTTGGACCACACTGTTTTAGACCAACTTTGGACCAATGTCTGTTTAGATTCCCTTGAAAGCAGATGCAATCCTCCTCACTTTTCACATCTCTCATGATCTTTGCATCATCTGCAAACATAATCAGGTAGGATTTCATCCCTTCAGGCAGTTCATTAACATAGCTCAAGAGGAGTCATAGTCCCAGAACAAAACCCTATGGTTCTCCATTGGTCACCTCAACCATTTGGAAAAGGCTTCTCTGAGATGTGTCCTTTGTTCCCTCCCACTGCGATAATCTTTTATCCAATGAGGAGTTTACCTCTTATTCCCGTTTGGTGATCCAGCTTCATAATCAGCCTCCTGTGTGGTACAGTGTCAAATGCTTTCTGGCATTCCAGATATAGAAAGTCCACTGAGCCATCCCTTTTGTCCAAGACTGAACTCACTCACTTGTAAAACTCTTTAGAGGTTATTTTCACATGACCTACCTTCCCTAAAGCCATGTTGTCTTTCACTTAGGAAAGTT
>JAUUDW010017517.1:0-10035 GCA_032361385.1 Panulirus guttatus | reverse complement strand
GAATTTCGGTCTCAAAGTATTCCATAAATAAGTTACTAAGAATAGGACTAAGTGGATTTCCCATGGCGAGACCGAATCTCTGTCTATAAAAATTACCTTCATCATCTTGAAAAACATTGTTGGAGACACAAAGCTCTACCAAGTCAATGAAAGTTTTAATGGGCAGGGGCAAGGTAGGACTGAGATCAGGCAATTTCCTCCTTAGATATGTGATGGTTTCATCAATGGGGACTTTGGTGAAAAGTGAATTCACATCGAAACTAATGAGTTTGTGGTCAGGCAAATTAATGTTTCTAACCTTGTTCACAAAGTCTAAACTATTAATAACATGGGATGGAGATCACAAAGTCTAAACTATTAATAACATGGGATGGAGAGATTTTTCCTGAACAATACTAAGATGTATGGCTAACCATTTAGATAATTTATAACTAAGGGAATTAACAGATGAGATAATTGGTCTGAGAGATGCTATTGGCACAAGCAATCAGTATGTAGGGGTGACCACAATAATGCGATCGCTAAACGCTGTCTTGAAAAGATCACCCAGTAGATCTTAATAACCCAGTCATTCTTTATCCATCTGGAGATTACGCTACACGTAATATCATTGAAGCTATCTTGACTGCTAATACTAAGAACTTTAATTTGTCCCCAGGTAACTTCAAAGCCCATCCAATCATCAACCAAATCATTATGAGAGAACTGACAAAAAACGAATATATAAAAAAGTGGGCCTGGACACACCCAGCTACCCAGGTCAACCCCCTCCGACAAACCCTCATTAATCACTCTCCTATTTCAGCGGTCAAGATGGTTCAAGCCAGTGTGGTATATTATCCTATTCACACTGACTAAGCCACACGTAACACAATTGAGTCCATATTAAATGCTAATACTAAGATCTTTAATTTGTCCCCAGGCAACTTTAGATCCCATCCAATTACCAATCAAATCATAATGAAAGATTTATTAAATACACCAAGCCTAAAAATTCTTTTTTTGGTCCAAAAGGTATCTACCTACCCTGGCTCAACCACTCCCATCCTAACCACAAGGCACCCCACTCTCTCCCTTTAACGGTCACAGACGGTAAGGCTAGTATGTGGTATTTGAGGGTAGGCATCAGACGGTACCCCGGGAGTGATGTCGGGATTTAAATAATTTTGTTGATTATTGGCACCTGAAGAGGTGGATTGTCTCCATGAAACTAGTAGTGCCACATGTACAGATAAACTGCAAGTTAAATAAAACTCTAAGAACTCCTACTGAAGTGAGATTTCACCTTCATAACTGCCATCATGGACTAGTGTGATTAGATGGACCCATAGGAGCTGGAGTGAGTCACAGGGTAGGTGAAAGCTAACATCCTGGGTGCAAGGAATCTGAGAAGGTGAAGTAAGCAACCAGGTGGGTAAAGGCAAATGTCCTGGGTGCATTGAATAAAATATGGAAGAGGGTGGATATGTTGGTAATGAAATGTCAATGGACAATTTATGGTGTGAGGAAGGTTAACTGAATAAGAAATGACAGGATGAGACTGAGGCATGTTATGTACGAGAGAGCTGAAGAGGGTGTGCTGGCTAAGAGTGTAGAGATTTTTGAAGTGGAGGGCATCAGGTGAAGGGGGAAACTGAGGAGGAAGTATAATATAGTAAATAATGCTATGAGTGACTAGGAGCTGAACATTTAGGAGGGTGTGAGAGAATTGGAGTAATGAGGTACACAGAGGGTGATATATTGTCAATAGACTGACCCTGGGGACATAAAGTGGTCAGGGGAAACCACAGAAAGGTTTGTGGATAGGGGTGCTCTAGTTTTGGTGCATTATATAGGACAGCTTGAGTGGATGTGAGCATTGGAAATGGTGATCAAACATGAAAAAAATCGAATATTCTGGTATATTCTACTAACATACACAAGAAAGTGTTCATTACAACAAGATAGCACACAATAGATACAGAGAGGTATCTTGTAATTCACCCATCCCATTGTATACTTTCCTATCTTAACTCCTGTACTGTCACTAACAGAAAACCTGGCTACCACTGTATGCACAGAATACATGTGAAAAAAATAAGAAATATATATTCTTATAAAATCATTGATATACATGAAGAACCATGAAAAAATAAAATCCTTATTTACCCTAGTTTTGCCATGGTGGAGCTTTGAAATGAGAACCTGGATCCAAACACATCTGATCACCTTGATACACAAGAAAGGGGGAGGAAGGAGAATGAAGAACAAGCTATGCATAACAAAGTAGAACGAACAAGTAAAAAGTGGAATACTGGGTTTGACGGGTAATTTTTAAAACAGCATTGCAGATATCCTGTATCAAGTGAAATACAGTGTCTGCAAAAAAAAACATTCCACCCCAAATACATTTTCAAAGGCAATACACAGGTAAGATTTACTGTGGGTAAAAACTTATGGTGCTCTCAGGGTGAAATCATCGTACATCTGGTCACTGAGACTAGTGTTTCTAATGGTGTGAGCACCGGCAACACACCCCAGAATGCCTCAGGCTATCTTGAGAGAAGGATGTTCTTCCTTTACTCTTCCTGGATGCCACTTCATTTGGGAATTTTGCTTCTTGGCACTGTGTTCTTTTTCACCTGAACTTCAAGATTGTTGGTTCTTACCTTTCTAAGGAGGAGAAAGCCCAAATTCTCACCTGAAAGAAGAAAATGTGGGTACATGTGAAATTTCTAGGTGGACTGGGTACTCAAAATACAAGATCAGGCAGCAGCTTTCTGCAACAACCTCACCGGTGCCTTGCCTCATTCTGGAGATCAAGACCCTGTGGACCCAAAACATGGATCTAAAATACTTTAGGAACCTTGCTAATTTCAAGCCCAGACATCTGCAGATGATAACCAGGGCCAAAGGAGAGATAACAGAGTACTGAAATGTAAAATGTGACGTTGCCTTTGAAAACATATGGGGAGGTGGAAAGTTTTTTGTGAACACTGTATGTTGCAGTCAATTGTGTACCAACAAATGATGTATGTCAGAGTTAGAACATTCAAATTTTAAAAAGATAAAGTAACTGACACAGTGTAAATAAATTTATCTATTAATTACAATTAAGTTTTCATTTCACTAACAGTGATTTCTTTACAATGGACCTTCCCTGTGTATCACCTGTACCATTACGAGAAGTATAAGTAACATCAAATGATATATGTCACAGTTTCAAGTTTAAGTTGTGTCATAGCCAAATAAAGAGAAAGCAGGCATATCAATATATGAGAACATCCAAAAGAAGATATCAATACTTTTGATCATGTATTTCAAAATGTAAAGAATGGCAAATGTAGCAATACTTGTTTTATGCTTACAGTACGTAAGTTTCCCTAATGTTAACATTTTCTAGAACTTCAAAATACAGGCTAAAATACTACATGCTCTTATGAGTGAATACAAATGGCTCTAATTTCTGAGTTTAAGTTCAGAAGTTGTGCAATCAAGGTTAAAAAAAACTGCATCAAAAACTTTATTCCAATGATGTGAAAACCTTTTCTGCTTTAGCGTGGCAGCATCAGGAACAGAGTATTTAAAAAATCCTTACTTTACTCCTCATTTTGTTCCTTTGTAAGGTGTTAATAGAGGAAGGAAGGATTTTCAACACACCGCTCTTGTCCCTTCTACAAAACATGAAAGATGTGGGTAGCAGTCCTTATCGTATGTCCAAGGGAAAGAAAATATCAACCAATAAAAAAATAATTTTCACTACTTGAGCTCTTCTACCACTTTTTTATGAAACATTTACTCTATTAATGTAGATTACCTAAGCTTGCTACAAAAGAGGACTTTGGTGCTACACAACTAATATCCTGTTTTATCACAACAGCTAATCACTCAAAAATGGAAATAACTAGCCTTTCAACAGCTTGTGTGAAATAACATGTATGATAACTATGACAATAAAGCTAGAGCTGTTTACAATGCATCATTTGCTTCATAAATGCCAAAGGCAAAAGGATATTCTTTTATCATTCACTGTGTGCACGTATGTTTTAGATTTCTATCAATAACCCCGAAAACATGACTGAACATTACATGAATGCTATTGTCCTTCATGAAGAGAATAAAATCTGATTAGTTTCTGGTTTAGTTTCATTTGAATACTAACTAGCTACACAGCTCAATCATGCCTGGAACATAAGGCTAAACCATGGTAAATCTCATTTTCTATGATAAATATGGATAAATCTGATACCAATGGAACTTTCTACCATGGTGCCTACAATGATCTCCTATGACATAGATGTCATCCACTTGTACGTTTACCAAGGTCTACATTGTTGTCACTTTCAACTTCAGATTCTGAGAGTGAGCTTTCATTCCTCTAAAACCCCAAAAATCATCTATGAACAAAAAGAAAGACCTCTGTAGATCTGTATATACTAACAGTACAATGTCAGCTCTCTGTTTACCTAAATAGTTTCTGTATACAGAAACTTACATAATGCAAAAAATTTTGAGCAAATCTCTTATCAAATGCACCAAAGACAGCACAGGATAAACAACACATATGCAAAAAGACAGAGTTTCAGGACACAACTAATCTTCAAAATCTATTACATTACGTTTTTATGTCTAACCCTCATATGTAACATCATCCTCTTTCAGATGATTGTAGACAAAGAAACATGCCACAAAATCTTACTACTTTGTTTCATAAACATACCCCATATGTTCATTAACTAAATAATTTCATTGGTCATTTCATTATCACATGCTAACATATAGCCATATTGTTACACATATAAACATACACCTCTCTTCTTGTCTATACAATCACACCTAACATCACATGCTGAAAAGCTACCACATTTCAACTCATTCCTTTACCTGTGTAAAGCAGTATTTCTTGTCTGTTTTCAGAGACAAAAATTATGGTATTTGCTGATTTATGATCAACTCATCTTCCCTAATGGAGAACATAAACAAATATGTTAAATAATGACTGCCTAACATTCCTCTCCTAACACAGGATGACACAATTAGGTTACGGCCATTACCATAGAACTGATCAGCTCTCTTAATATAATAATCAACATACCAAACCTGCCTGGCCCAAAGACTGAAATTTGCTCTTCAAATAACAATTTTAAAAGCAAAAATGACAATAGCTAAAAGAGTAAAAAAATATTACAATAAAAAGGAAAAAGTGTATATGACTGAAAACAGGAACATGAGTGTTTACACATACTTCAAAACAGACAATACAAACATACAGACTGATGAATCATGAGGTTACACTATTCAAAGAATCTAACACATAACCAAATACTCAAAAATTATGCAAGACAAAACATAAAAACCAAGGAATAAGAAATAAATCTATCTCTTCAATCTTGTGTTTATGTTTTATTTATTATCTAATGGACCCATAGTAATGTGGCATGACCTGTATGTGATGATGTCCAAAATATACCTGACTAGAACGTGTATATACATATGTATGTTTCCATAACAATTTTTCCAGCCATCTTTAAAAGTAAAGATGTATAAGTATTATCATCATCTCTATTATGTAATCCTAGGATCCCTTTTATGGGGTTCGAGCAGCTTAAGGTTGCAGTCCAAGGAAAAGCAGGGAAAATTTGGCTCCTTTGGGGTAAGAAAGTACTTGATGATATATTACAGTACTCTCTTCCATCTGCTAACAATGATACATCTCCAGCAATGGCGACTTTTCATTCATGCTGTTACAACTTGCATGCACAGTCAAACCATGTGTGTATGTAAAATTACATACAAAATAAAAGTCATTCCTTCTTAAGGAATTCCTACAGCTTTAAAGCTGCCCTACAAACAGTAGGAGGGTAAGGATGGGCTCCTTTGGAGTGAGATCTTTGCTGAGATTGTACGATTATAATACAACCATGCCAGAAAAAGAATACCATCCAAATATTTCCTGTGTGTTGCAAAAGGTGACAATGACGGGTGACAGCAGGGGGATAGAAATCCTAATGTCTAATACTATAAAACTTTCCAAAAGAAGAAAAAGAGGAAGAAGAGAAGAGAGTTTTCTTTTCCACCTAAGGTTAACTCATCTGTTCTTGAAAATACCTTGCTCATGTGGGAAATAGCAAACAAGCATGAAAAAAGAAGCTATACAAATTTTCTTTCATACTTGTTCGCTATTTCCTGTGTTTGTGATGTAACACATGGAGCTGACGAAAAAAGGCCTCATTTGTTCACATTCATTCCCTAGATGTAACAGCTCCCTATCCACAACCAAGTGCCACACACCCTTCTGTGGTTTCCCTTAACTGCTTCATATGCCCTGGTCCCAAGCACCCAAAACCCAATTCACTCCATCCTTCCATTTCCAATCTGGTCTTTGTCTTCTCCTTTTTCCTCTCCACTTCTGACACATATAAACTCTTTATCAACCTCACTCATTCTCTCCATATGTCCAAATAATTTCAGCACATCCTCTTCGGCTTTCTCAACCATATTCGTCTTATTACCACTCATCTATCTTACCATATCATTACATAGTCGACCCTCCACACTTCACATATCCTCAGACATTTAATATCCAACACATTCACCCTCTTCAATACATTCTCATCTATACCCCATGCCTCACATCCATACAGTATTGTGGATAAAAGCAGGGTTATTAGGTTTTGCAGGGTAGAGGGGCAGATTAGCTGGGGCTTGAATGGAGGAAATTTGGAAGAAGTGACGTGTTTCAGATGTCTGGGAGTGGACATGGTGCTACCTTGCTGACGTAGGGGAAGGCGATGCTGTTTCTTTGGGGGCATGGTGGAGCCGGGAATGGATAAAGGTGAGCAAGTATGAATATGTACATGTGTATATGTGTACATGTGTGTGTATTGGATTGTAAATATGTGTATGTGTGTATATATGTTGCAGGAGGTTACAGTGGTGCATGTAATCCCTTGATTTAATGGACTAATCGGGGTGAGGGGGGGTCTCTTAACGTCGAAAGTCCTTTAAATCGAATGTAACCATTTTTTGATACAATATACAGTTCACACACTTTCTTTTAACTCCTTTATCACTTGATGCCATTTTGAATTGTAAGGATTGCAAAATTATTTAATAAAATAAAGTCACAATTCTCTTTATACAATCTGACCACACAATAGCTTGAGGCAGACTGAGACCGAAACAAAGTGAGTATACCCCACACTACCAAAAACAAGTACAATATGATGTGGGCATGGTGCTGCATATGAAATTTTTCATTTTTTTCTATTAGAATTAATTATTTGCCCAGTCTTGTTACACCTGAAATCCGTTATATCAGGGTCCGTTAAATCGAAGGACTACTGTATAATAAAATACATGAAATATATTTTGAATACATCATAAAGATGTACTTTCAAAATGTGTGTGTTTAGAAAATAAATATTTAACTGATGAACAGCTTAGTAACTAAAAGCTGAATCAAATAATTCTTAATCCTAGTATAAAATGACATGGAATAGTATCCTCCTCTTAAATAAATCAGGCTAACCAGGGATCTGTCTAGTCCAAAGTATTGACAAGACACGAACTGTCAGTGTATACCATAATAAATGACACTGACCTTGGTAGCAAATAATTTTATTCATTTCTATCTGTGGTATGAAGAGTTTTTAAAATCAGTATGCATCTCCATTATAAACAGCATGAAAATAATCACTCCTTGTTGATTTTTAAACAAACTCATTAGTATCTCAGTAGACAGGTGATTCTGCTCTTGCAGCAGTAAAAAGAACAAGTTATGTGTCAGAAGTACTACAAGAGAATCCCATCATGCTAAATTCATCTGCTTCCTCATGCTTCTTAACATGAAATGAGAGTTTATCTTTACGAGAGAATGTCGTGGGGCAAAGGTGACATTCAAATGGTTTTTCTCCAGTATGAGACTTCATGTGGCGCAGCATATCACCCTTGCGTATAAAGGCATTGTTACAAAGCTCACATTTAAACGGTCGCTCCCCTGTATGTGATCTCATGTGAGTTTCAAGACTGCTCTGTGACACAACCCACTTCCAACAGATTAAGCACTGTGCTCTCTGGGAACGGGCTTTATTAAGGTTTGCATCTTCTGCTGGCTTATTGAAAACTTCTCCTGATGTCATTTCATGATTGAGGAGATGAGCTTCATAATTCTTTTTTACTTTAAACTGCTTCTTGCATATTCCACACTCATAGAAAGTTCTGTCACAATGAATTTCCATGTGAGACTGCAGATTATAAATTTTCTTAAAGGAATGACCACATACATTACAAGTAAAACCTTTTTCTTCTTCTCTTTGGGCTATTTCTGTATCAAAATCACCAACAGCAATATCTTCATCCTCTATTTTGAACTCTTGAATAACATTACCTTCAGCATTTATGTCATTAAGATTTGCACGGTTCAAGTATGAGTCTACTCTTCTCTTAAGATGAGTGTTCATGTGTTTCAACATATGGTCTTTGCGAGCAAAAGCTTTTCCACATGACTCACAGGTATGTGGCTTTTCCCCAGTATGACTTCTTCTATGAATGCTAAGTTTGTGGGCTTTCTTAAACGTCTTTGAGCAAAATTCACAACAATATTGCCCATTTATTCTGATCAGCCTTTGTTTTGGCTGTTTTATCTTTTCAACTACTATTTCTCTCTGGATTGTTTCATAAGTGTTGATACTAGTCGCTGGTTTGGGCACCTCCTCTCGAATACTACAACCAATATCTCTGGCTGAATATCTCACTGGATTCTTTTCTTCTTTCAATAAAATTTCTGGAATGAAACCAAAGAGAATTTGACTAGATTCAAGGGGAGGCAATGCATTTTCCTGGAAGCCATGTTTTTCTTTTTGATGTTTACGTAACCTTTCTGACCTAGCATAACGAAAACCACAGTAGCACACATATGGCTTTTCACCAGTATGTACTGTCATATGGTGACGATATTTGTAATTCTCATTAAACTGCTGATTGCAATGGGGACAATTATACTCTGCAGGTGATGGAATAGGTAGTCCTCTTCTTATGAGATCCTGATTCCTTGCTTCTTCCAAAAGTGCATCACGCTTATCAGACCGTAAGTTATGAGTTGTTGCATGCATTTTCAGGTGGTCAATGCGACTAAACCTCTTGCCACAAAAACATACATATGGTTTTTCTCCAGTGTGTATCCTTTTATGAGTAGTGAGTTTATCTGAACGAGCAAACCCTTTCTGGCAAATTTCACAAACGTATGGTTTCTCACCCGTATGAGTTCGAAGGTGGACCCTCAACTTATTCCTTGATAGCTTCTTGAGACAAAGAGGACACTGATCACTATCAGCTACCAAAACGTATTTCCCTGAAAATAAGAGTATCTGTAAGAAATGATTCTGTGATTTTTAATGGTATAACAAGAAATTTTGCCAGAAAATAGTGCTTAATACACATGATTTAAGAAAAAATGATGTAATATGAGGTGGAAAAAAAAATTAACAAGATATGGCTACATGACTTGCTGGTTTTAAGAATATGGAATACATGGAAGGAAAAAAGATGCAAAGTAATCTCAAGGAGTGCTTATAATCCTAAATGAATTGCTACGCATACAATTAAAGTGCTCTGACTTGCACTTGATACAATGAATTGGATCAAAGTGGTATACAGGGGCCACTGTACTGTCAAGGAGGCTGAACTAGGGCATATGAAGGGGTCAAGGTAAACTATGGAATTAGTCAGTGGGGCTTGGCTGTGGATGGTTGGTTTTGGTACATTATTCATGAAAGCCAAAGAATGTATGTATGCAAATGATGTCACTATTTGTCTGTTCCTGATTCTATCTTGCTATGGTAGGAAAGATAATCAGGTATAAATATGGAAATATTGAAGAGTGAAAAGCTCCTTCTCTCTGGGGCAGTGTCCTACAAGCTTTGAGAAAATCTCTAAGATCCCTGAGGTTAGTGCTCTCTTATCCTCCTGCCTTCTCATGAGGTAAATGTCTCTATCCCTTGCTAACCACCTGTTAGATGATAGCAGCATACGGCTCAGCCCGGGTAATCAGTCATC
>JAUUDW010017516.1:0-14827 GCA_032361385.1 Panulirus guttatus | reverse complement strand
CTGTCTGTCTCCTTAACGCATATCTTAAGGATTCTCTCTTAGTCAAACTCCGATGCACAATTCAGCATTCCTATACAGGGACTTATGAGACAGATCTTCATCCTGGTTTCATGGTAATTCCCCGGAAATATGTGTGGAGACATTAGCGAATTCTGGATGAAGAAGAATGGGTGTGTATGTTTGTATGTGTGTGTGTGTGTGTCCTTGTAGAAAATGCTACGACAGCAGAGCAGGAAGGACCTGGGGGCCACTACAGCAAGGTGACCGTGCCACAAGTAAACAACAGAGACTTTTATGTCAGTGGGACCTCTCTCTCTCTCTCTCTCTCTCTACTTGAGGCATGCAACTTCTTGAACCCTCAGGCTGACTGTCATAGTTTTGTTTTGTCGTTACAGCGAGGATGTCAGCCGTGCCCCACACACTCCAGATGATCAAAACGCAGCGCCAGCAACAGAAGCGAGGCGGCAACAACACCGCCCACGGCTCCTACTTCGAGAACGCAGGTAAGGGCATGCGCGAGTCTACTTGGCGAGGGAGATGGTGTTGGTTCCGTTGATAAGGGAGCTGGTGAATAACTGATGGTGCTGACGAGGGGTATATAGATGGTAATTGAATTTATTACCTGTCGTGTCAACACCAAAGGCACTTGGTTCTGCGGTTGAAATGATATCTAAAAACAAACGATTGTCAGAAGTTCTGAGAAGCAGAGTTTTCCCTATGAATCAAAAACCAAGATGTTGGAGTACAGAGAGGACGGTTCTTGAGCATACTTTTCATGTGCTACTTTCATCGGTATACCGAGGACGGAGGTGTTACCAAAATGGCGTGGTATCCTCCCTCCGTATTCCGATCATCCTACTATACAGCAGCATGTTGCTGGTCACGAGCAAAAGCATCACAAGAACGACGTATGTCAAGGACTACAGTTTTCACTCTTGCCTCTGAGTGAGGTCTACTTTGCCCTCCACATTCCACGGTAGTATTTATGTATTACCAAACTCTGTTGCTCCTCTTGCAAGCCAGTTCAACGAAGAATTAATGTGAGGGAGAAGGTATGCCTTCTGAAGAATGCAGAGGTTTCGTCTTATCCTTAAAGGATATCTGATAAGAGCCTTTATGGATTATTACCTCCTCATAAGAGTAAAGTTTGGTGGTGAGACTGACTGTCTTCCTTCGTTGCTTGATGTTCATCTCGTGTCCAACATTGTGAGACTCGGGGAGAGAGGGAATGGGGGTCATTGCTATCGTGTGGGCTGCATGTAGGAGGTAAAGATTTTTTTGTTGTTGGAGGAGGAGGAGGATCCAAATCAAGGGCGGTTTTAAATTTGATTTACAGAGAGGTGAATGAAGGGGGAAAAAAAGATGAGACGAGGGAAAGTCTTTCCGATTATTGGAATGCGAAAATCCTGTGTAAGAAATGAATATTAGAGTAACTGTGTACTTAGCATTTCAGAAATTTACATGTCCATATTACTGATAGTTAACCACATCCATTATACAGTTAAACATTTTTTTTTTTAGAGTCGTGTTCCTGTGACTTGTCAGCCGAGAGCAAAAGCTTAACTACCCCGTTAAAAGTTGCAAAGTTAATGATGTCTGATGTCGTCTCCATATACGGCACACTCCTTAGTAGGGTTGAATTGACTCTTGAGAAGGTACGAAAATGACCTAATTCAGTTACACTTCCGTAAGAGGTCGTTTGTCTGCTTTTTGCGTCCCCAAAACCTCAGGTCCAGCACTGCTGCTGCTGCTGCTGCGCGGGCAGGAGTGAGGTCAACAGAAAACCCTAGGGGGAAGTAAGACCGGAGATGGACTAGCGGGGGTAGTAGGAAAGAACTTAAGATATTTTCTTTATTTTCGTGTTTTATGGCTGACGTTACGACATAATTATTGCTGTTTTTCATTGTCCCCTCTCGTGCTTACGTAATTTGTCAGTGAGTTGAAGAACAGCTTCATGGGCCTAGAGTGTAATCATCGTGTTTAACAATGGAGCAAGTGAGGGTGAGTGCATATTCTTTCCTTTAAGGAGTAACTTAAGTGTGGGTGAGTCTTTAACGACGAAGCGGAGGCTCAGTGAGAAACCCTGGCACGTTCCATCACTCCGCCGTTCCCACCTTCACTGGTAAACATCTCCCAGCTCAGTTGTAACTCTTGCTTGTCTGTCCGTCTGTCTGTTCGTAAGGTATTTTCTTGTTTATTTCTTTTTCTTTCCAACATTCAGGTACGTAGCTATGGAATGTAGCTTTGAAATGTGTATTTTGACTCTTGTACGTGGCAAAACTTTTGCCGCCACCCTGTCATAATGTAACTCTACCCCTACTGGGTGACCTCCACCATGCAGTCATCTGATGCATTTCTCTCGTCGAATAATACTTTTCCTTGCGGAATTTCATATCAGAATCTCTGAAATTTCAAATATTTCACGGAGCTGTCTGTAAGTATTCTTCGTTAAACACTGTCTTTAAAAAAAAATCATATTTCATAACTTTCATAAACTCTGTAGTGTCGTCCCTGAGTTCAAAACCTGTCATACACTAATCATGAAATACCGAGACGTGAATGAAGAAAGACCTGTGAGCCTGTCAGTCAGACGAGTGGAGGAGCCGATAGGGTTCCGCCCCATAAACCCTGTAGCCTGGGAGTCTTGACTCCCGAGTTGGCAAGACTGGGAGCATCAAGGTCTCAGGGTACCCGTCCCTCACCGGGTGACGGTTATGAGCCAGTCTCTGCCGTCCCCTGTAGCTAAAATTAGCATCACTTAGCATGTTTTGCCCAAGAGATAATCTTCATTACCATTAACAATGACATTCATTGTCATAAATAATGCTGTAAAACAGACTAAAGAGAAAGTTATCTTATTATGCTTTGGGCTTGCCATATCATAGTACCAGCCTTTCCAAATGATCTTTAAGATAAAGTGTTGGTGATGTTTGATCTCTCGCTGATATTACGGAAGCCTAGGCTGTAAATTATCGTGAATTTTGTCGGCTATGTTCTGCATCATCATGAAAAGTGACGAGCGCTTAATAAAGTGTTTATCGCCATAAATATGACGGCAGTGTTGTGCATCGTCTTAATTTTTTTTTCTTTTTGGGAGGGTGACTGGTGTTGTTCTACATAGCCATCAGTTCTGTCACTTAAAGACCTCTTGCGAGCTGAGTTACGGGGTCGTCTTGAAGCGTCCTGGCTATGTTGTGTTTCGCCATGGAATCGAACGGCTATGTTATACATCATAAATCTTTGGCCGGCTATGTTAAACGTTCTCAGAAATATTAAAAATATGTTGTGCATTACCATGAAGTTTGGTGTCTTATTCTCTTCATGAAACTTGATGAGTATGTTGTGTTATGAATATCTTCAAAATAATGGCTGTGTTGTGTGCATCCCGATGAACTTTGATGGCTGTGTTCCATATCGTCTTTATGCTTCAGTTTCAACAGTCTTATAATCAAGATTATTTCTGTTTTCTTGATCTGGGATCGCTTTCTACTACGTTGTCTAATCAAGCTTTACCAGAGCTTTTAAAACTTTCGCTAAATGAATAGACATGGCTCTGTATGTGTGGACATGACTTTTCTTCAAAAATTTGTTCTCTATCCTAATCACTAACCACAAATTTTATAACCACTACATATCAAATCAGAGACGAATTAAATTCAATATTAATTTTAATTTAGCGTCATTGTGATCGGTAGTCGAATAAAACTTCTGTCCATAGCGAAGAAATAAAATGTCTTCATTTAAAATGACGAAGTATTACATGAGAATCGAACACGGTTGACACTTGGCTACATAGTGGGTTAAGCCTAGCTCATGATGTCGGGTCTTTCCACAACTTCCTCGATACAAGCGGACACGTCGGCCAAAACAATCACTTAGTTCTGCCTGCCCACATTCACTCCCGTTCGTCTGTAAAGTAGTCCAAACTATATTACAATCCATCCTTGGGAGTATTATAATGTAAAAGATTAGCCATGAAACGGCCAATATGAAAATGGAATGAAGAGACGGACTGTGAATTAGGCTAATATAGTCACGCCTTAGATTGTGCCATACCTGAGAGGGTTTAAAAAAAAAGTGTCTATGAAGAAAGGGTATATCTTATGGCACATAGCCCTCTACAGTTACATTCTGAAAGGTGTCTCCCAACCAAACTGTTTCTCGCCTCTAATGTACACACAGAGCATGCAAGCCTACTACTCATTGTTTTGGAAGAATCGTTATTCAGTTTAGGCTGTGGGAATGTAAGAGTGAAAATCGTTGTCTGATGTTGTAGAATGATTTCTTTTAAAACTAGTAGCTTCATCATGGGTAGTGGTGGGTATGCTGACAATATTTACCTCATTTCTTTGACAACAAAAGGCCAGACAGTTCACCATCGTTGCTGAAGGCATTACGTGTTTGAGTCACCGTCGCTAGCTGAGTCCAAAGTCGTAAAAAAAAGGAAAAAAAATGGTAGCAAGTAACATTATGCCAACGCTTCTTTTTTATTATTATTATTGTACTTGTCTGACCTGCTAGAGCAGACTCGCGTGTCGTACGCTGCAACAGTACACCCAAAGCTTGATGGTTTATGCCCTGGTTTTCTTGGTATTTAATGCCTGAAGGGACACATCCCTCAGCTTAGTCAGTAACTGTTCCTTTACTGCCGCCTTCTCGGGACGGCAAGTAACACTGGGGCAAAGTTACTTACTGATCTAGTCCTCAAATCTGTCTCTGCGAGAAGAAAGTTTGGATTCTTTTCTTCCCTGTTGTCTCCTCACAGCGTCATTAAAACAAAGGAATACGCTCACCTGTTGACATGTTTCGTGTCTTTACATCAGAGAAAACTGATCTTCCTTCTGTCTCAGCTCAGAATCTCCTCGCTGGTTTACCCTTCAGTACTTTAAGAACACTGACGAGGAACAAGACATCAGGGAAATAGTCTGGTTCTTCTAGTGTTGCGTGTACCCACTAATCGACCACAGACTTGTTGCCCTTCCTGAATACCACGCTTCATGATGCTACCGCAGAGTTTTTCGGCCGTGACGCGGCAAACATTATTTTACCAGGAGTCCTGATCTATGACGGTGGCAGGAGCTTACCCTCCACACGATTTCCTTATTAAGGCTGTGAGAACCACTGCATCATAATGCTTTGGACATTATGGATGATGCACGTTCATGAGGATAATGATAAGTCGTTCCCAGGATTGTCAGACGACCTAGTGCCATATGACGAGACATACTATTTAATTGTGTCCATACAGAGGTTCTTGAATACGTTACTCTTATACAGTTCATTTTGTTTGTAGTTGTTGTCTGTCTACGTTTATATGCGTGTCTTTGTCTGTGTATGTTTGTATGCCTATGTGTTTTTTGTTTGTGTGTGTGTGTGTGTATGCATTTATTTGCTTGTGTGTTTTTTTTCAAAAACGCCGTTGGACGTTTTTGAAATGCACAGTTTGTTTCAAACGTTTAACAACCTGCAGTCACTTACAATGTACCATGTATGTATATCTTAAAACGCTCTTGCACCTCCTCATCGGACGCTAGCAGTCACCAACATCATCATGAGAGGGAATAACTAACACCACATCTTCGTATGAGTATGTCTCGAACAGATTAAAAATGAAAATCACCATTACCTAACCTGCACAAAAGCAGAAAGGCTTCCTCCATCACTTCAAAAAAAAATGATACACTACCGAGCTACATTTTCTCATAGCATGATATAACATCATGATATCATAGCTTGATGTCCCCTCATGATACCATAGCATGGTATCACAGCATGATATCACTGCGTGATAAGTTGATATCTTAGCATGATAACACAGCGTAGAATCTCAGCATATCACAGGATGATATCTCAGCATAATATGGTTCACGATGCTGTAACCCAAACTAGGTGCATACAGTGTTATACAAGGCTTTGTTCTGATTGAATCTGTGGATGTGCATCTGTTATACTGTTCTCAAAGGTGTTCATATGACCTCGAGTGGCGGGAATCAGTGCTGTATATCATTACAGTGATCGTATTTATTTTTTTTTTTAAGACAGTTCTTGCATGTATTCAGTTTCTTATCCCATGAGAAAATTCATAAAACAAATAAGATACGAGATTCACAGAAATACAAACGTGTGAGAGGATGCAAGGAGAGGTAGCGACGGGCTATAAGGACGTGCACTGAATGTATGAGACGTCCCTTGAACCTTAGTAGTGTGTGTTTCTGATGCGCTCATGTCCCTCATGACTGAACACACGGATCCGCACCTTTACCTCCAGGACATCAGCTGATTTTTTTTGAGGAGTGTGTGTGAGGGGGTTTGTCACAGGCTACTGTCGATCACATGCCACAGACTTTTCTGCAGCATGATGGGTATCTCCACCAGTCGGTGCTTGGCTTTACACACTGACTCAAGGAGCGTCTCAGAAACTAGTCTGAAGAAATTAGTGAGTTCTCTCCATTTCTCTCCATCAGACAGATGGAAGTAAACCACTACACCTGGGAGTTCGGGGAAAGCAGATCGCTGGGGAGGAGCAACAAACAGCAGCTGTTAGCAGATGTAACTAACGTGGTCATACGAGACAAACTTTCTCGTTTCATCATCCACACATCTGTCAGCAGCGAAAAAGGCGGTACTGTTAACGCCACCAGTCTTTCCTCTGCCTGGAAGAAACCCTTTTAGAAATAAGCTGGAAACCCTCCTAATCACGTCCAAGTGTTATTCGTGGTTATAGAGATGATCAGCAAATACTTTTGTTTAGAGGAATGAAGAAGAAAACAGGGGGACAGTGTGCTCTGGACTGCTAGGGTCCTGTTCCCATTGTGGTTTTAGACAGCTGTTATGGCCATTAGCGTCCTTACAAATGGGTAGTGTGCTGTGAAGAGCATTTCCTTTGTAGTTATGACAATGATTTGTGCCTTTACACAGTTTTTTTTACATATCTCTTCACTGTCAGTCCTTACAGCAACAAAGATCATAAAAAATTCGTTTAAAACTAGAATACTCACGGAGATTTCCACTTTGTCTTCATTTGGCATATCATTAAACAAAATAATTCATTTCAAATAAGCAGTTTGAGTTCTGACCCACAGACGAATTTTTATTATTGGCACATCTCTCTCTCTTTATCTATCTACCTACCTCTATCTATCTGTCTCTTGGTCTGTATGTCGTAATAAACTGTTACCACATCCCCCACACAGAAATGGAGCAGCCGATGCGCTACAGCAGCAAGATGATGAACAGCATCTGGGGTCGTTACAACGAAAACTCAGTGCACAACTTCAAGTCGCTGCAGTGCGCCGGCGTGGCATCGGCGGAAACCCAGGAGGCCCAGCAGCAGGCTCAGCAGACACCGCCCATGCAGAGGTGAGTCTCCACCCTAAACGGCCTCTCAAGTGTAACTCCCTGTAACTGTAATTCGCTACAACTCAATGTAAAGATGTTTCTTGTAATCCAGTTTCCTTGCTGAGTTTAGTTTCACCTATGACTCTGATATCCGGCTTAATCTTTCTTACTTCGTCCCCTAAATTCTTCTTCCTTACCACTTTTCCACGAACCCGTCTGTCTGTGTCCCTACTCTTAAACCCTGTAAAGACCTCATACCGCCGTTTCCTTCCGCATCTTCCAGCAGTGGAAGAAGGCAGTTTAGTTTTTACTGCCAGCAATGACTAGTATACTGTGCACCCCATGGACTTCCTATGAGGATTTCATAGGTCAAGAGGGGTTTTTGTTGGTCGCTTCTTGTTTTGTCGTTTGTTCTGTCTCCATCGAGTCCACGGTCTTTGAAGTCCCTTTTCATTTTTTTTTCTACCTCATCCTTTGTTTTGTCCTTTCATAAAAACATATTATGACATTTCTCGCTATCTGCTGGTTTGTAGGCTTGACACAGGACTTCCATACTGTTTCCCTCCATATGTAACTTTCATTGAGCATTTTTTCTCTGCTTACAGTACACGTCGATTTCTCATCGACAGTTCTGTCTCTTTTCATCTTAATACACTCTTTCAGAATATTCATAATCCTAATATTTTTCTTTATATATTATATGTTCCTGTTAAGGCTAGATATTATGACCAAAGTGAGGCTGAACACCTTTGGTTGGCTGTGAGCCCACGATCCTCCTCTAGAAGTCGAATCCTGATGGATCCGCGCATGATCCATAACGATGCTACTGTGACTGATGTAGCACGGAATACTCTTGCTTGTATCTCTGATCCACCGCTTCTTCTGACTCATCTAGCCATTCCTTCATCTTTGAGTCGTCCATCTTGATTTATTCTGTTCTTATGTATCCTATTGCTGCTCATGTTAGTCTTCAGTAACCTGGTCGATACTTCCCTCAGTACCTATATCTTCTGTGAATTCTTACGCCTTCCTGTGATTCAGTAGGTCTACTTGTCCCTCTGACACTCCTGGTACGCAACGTTGTCCAGCGTATTCGTTACTCTGTTTCTCTGACTTGTTGGTTCTGTCGTTGTGTGGGGCTTTCCTATCCATCTCTCTTCCCCTTTTCATTACGTATTCTTTCTTTGCTTTTCTTTCCACTTTTGCGTTTTCATATGTGTAGCTAATACTTGTATATTCACTTCGAAAAGCATACATTTGTGAGTATATATCTCTGTGGTGCTGACAAGCATTTTTTCACGTAACTAACAACACTAGTCCAGAATGGTGATCTAGTTATCTCCATCAACATAAATCATAGATTTTGTTTTTCTCGTGATTTAGGTATCTATTTTCCCAACTTAAGTTGCAATATGTTCTTGCACATGCAGAGGTGCCTCTTTGCCCCTTGCACATCTACGAGGCCCATGTGAAACATGTAAATCTGGCTACGAAAGTCTCGAAGAAAGTCTTTTTCTTTTCCTCCCACAAACAGGTCGGTGTTCAGTCAACGTATGGGCGAACTGGGTCAGGCGGTGGCCGCCAACTTTATGGACAACCTGCATCAGTACTAAGCTGCGTTGCTCCTCCAGCAGCGCCACAGTGGGCTTGCCTCCTCCTCCTCCTCCTCTGTCAGTATCCTTCGTGTCTCCGCTACTCAGAACTTTTGAGGTGGCGAGACTTTAGGACTCATCCATCCATCATCCACTGACGAGGAGAAACATTCAGATCATCATGATAACCACCTCCACCTCCTTCTGCTCCACCACCACCACCTGGATCGACGTCGGAGTGAGCAACTCTAGACGACCAACACATGAAAAGACGTGATCCAAAATTGTCAGCTTATGTTTGTGGAGGGAAAAAAGCAATAAGGCAAGCTACGTGTGTGTGTGTGTGTGAATACCAACTGCATTATTTCATTTAGTCCAAGAATCTAGACTCTGTTTTGTGAGCTGTTCAGAGAACTGGAAGAATAACGCCAGCAAATATTATTACTAGAGCACGCCAAAGTGTCATACGAAAATGAAACAATTAAAACTGAATTTTTTTTCAAAAACAATCCCTTTCATTGCCTTTCTCATAGAGTACAAAATTAGCAAATTAATGTTACCTATTTCTTTTCTCTTATTTTTTTCTTTATTAATAATTTGGATGATATTTCGGGAGAGGTTATAGCTATTTACCACAACTGTAGCAAGATATCTAGACGTGTCTCAAGGCAAATGATATTTGTTGGTGGCCATGAAATGTTGCACTGGGCAGAGAGAGACACACAATAGAGCTCTGGGTTCAGCAGACTAGAGAGAGGCGTTGCTGGAGTCACCCACCCCGCTAGCGAAGTTACTGATACAGAGAATAAAAAATATAATCAAAAATACCAAAAGCATGGCACAAAAATATATCTATATTTTCAATACTTATGGCTGTAGCTGCTCAGGTGGTTTTGCAGAGATATGTGGTGGAATTACTGGGAAGACGAGGAAGGGGAAATAGGATCATCCATCTCACCCAATGAGTTATCTTTTTCTTTAAAATACAGAGTGGTTTATCCCTGAGTGATTAAAATACTGGGCATGGTTTGAGGATGTGTGTGAGTGATGTCTGGAGCCTGTATGTATACATCCTGATTCACTCCATTAAACTGAAATAGTGTACAATGCAGTATTGAGAGTTGTGATAATATTGTAGTTGAAAGGGTTTATGGTTTCTTATTATTGCTCTCTTATCATTTCTCTCCTTTGCAGTAACAGACATAGCCTGAAGATTTTTTTTCTATTATTAGATGGATGTTCACATTTTTTTTTTCTCAACAGATACCAGGCAAACTTATGGAAGTTTGTCAGTTGCCAGCCTCCTAATCAATCTTCTCCAATCGTTTCTAACCTTGTACTTTCTCTTTTCTATGACTCTTCAAAACTTTCAAATTCAAAATTACATCAAAGTAAGTTTCAATATCCCATTAAATGAAATGGTTCCTGAAAATATATGTTCCATAATGGTGAAATTCCATTAAATGAGTCAACAATAAGAAGGCAATGCTGTCATCTGGAATTTCCAGAAAAGAGTGAAGGATATGATTATGGATGTAAGCTAGTGCAGCCTTTCTTTGTCTGACACTGGTGCTATCTTGCTAACACACACACACACAAACAAAAAAAAAAAAAAGAGGTAGGTTTTCTATTTCTTTCCTTCCTCAAATACACATAAAGTCTAGCAAGCTGCTTTAACAAAAATGCCAGTCAACTAAACCATGCTTTCTATAGATAAAAAAGTTAAGGTCAGCACTAATAATCAGGGTTAGTCAGTTAATTACAAATTTACTTATTTCTGCTTTTAGATACCTTAAGTAAGGTTCAATATTGTTTTCCTTTACGTAACTGAGCAGTTTTCCATTAAAATAATCATTCTTACATCCCCTCAAAATTTAATATATAAGCTGCAAAAAATTGATTCAGGCCTCAGTTTCCCGTACCATCTCAGTTTACATAAAAAAAAGTCTACAGTTATCTCTTACACAGAGGGTTTTCATTTCTTTTATACATATAGCTACAACTTTGTTTCCCATTTTACAATCAATATCATTAAAACCAAGAAGTACAGCACTTACTTCCATGGTTGAGTAATCTACAAGATCAACTTTATTGCCGACTAGAATGACTGGTGTGTGGTGCTGTTGTCCCAGAGTTGATCTTATGAGGGGAAGCCAGTGACCTGTAACCCTATCTAATGTGTCTTCCTCCTCAACACTGTACACTACGCATATCACATCAGAGCGGTTGATCTCAGTACGCAGCTGATCAACACTCTGCTCACGTTCTGGAGTGAGAGAAAAACATCATGTAGGACAACTTTTAATGAGTGTTTTGTATAGAATATTAAATGGTAACTAGAACTCATATGGTAACTAGAACTCATATAATATTTGTATCTCAAACATAATTTTTTTTCGTTTTTACATTTGTTTGCAGTTTCCCATTTCAGCAAGGCAGTGCTCCAGAACAGAGGAAATGGCCACATTCCCTCACATCCACTCAGCAGACCTTCCTGTAGTTTCCTGTGACCATTTCATGTACCCTAGTCACTCCTGTGTATGTCCATCCTCCAAAATATTGTCCCATGCATGCCTCTCAAAGAATAACACATACAAAAATCTAAGGTTACACTCATATGAGAAAAATCAATTGTATGATAAATGAAGAAAACTTTTGATGAAATTATTAAGCAACAATATGCAGGTAAAGAGTATGATCAGAATAAGTTTAATTCACTAGCCTGGTTATTACTATCTTACCAATGTGCCCAGCTGGCTTTACCTTATCAGCTTTAACAGCAGCCCCTATCAATATAATGGAACAACATAATGGAACTTAATAAGTAGTAAGATGAGGTACACTGTAAAATGAATTACACTAAATATAAAATACTTTATGCAAGCATTCTGCAGAGTGAAAATTCTAAAGTATTCATCATTAACTTATAATGTAATGGCAGAAAGGTAAAAGGGTTTTGATACATTTCTCAAAATTGTCGTATGAGGATCAAACAAGTTACAGTAGTTGTGTTTTGCCCTTTCACATACATTTCTCAATACTCCCCAAAACTTTGCCCCCTCACCCACTCAATGACTCACTTCTACTTCCATGGTTCTATTCGCTGCTATGTCCACTCCCAAGTATTTAAGACTCTCCACTTCCTCCAAATTTTCTCCAGTCAAATTCACACTCCAACTAGCCTGTGCCTCACTAAACCAAATAACCTGGCTTTTATTTACATGTATTCTCAACTTCCTCCTTTCATGCACCCTCACAAAGTCAGACACCAACTTTTGCAGCTTCTCACTCAAATTTGCCACCACTGTAGTATCATCAGCAAACAACAATCGACACTCCCTAGGCCTACAGACTGCATACCTCATCTCTCTAAATCTCTTGCCTTTACATCCCTAGCATCCCATCCATGAGCAAATCAAACAGCCATGGTGGCATCATAAAAACCCTGCCGCAGACCCACCTTCACCTGGATCCATTCACCCTCCTCTCTCCCTAATCGCACACACTCTTGATTAAAACTTCTCATTGTGTCTAGTAGCTTCCCTTCCACATCATATGTTTGCAAGACCTTTCATAAGGGTCTAAGAGGTATTTTATAAACATGCTGCTTTAGCCTTACCATTTTCTATTTCATTACTGCTAATATTGTTCGAACATGTTAAGGACAACAGCAGAATTATACACTTTTTATAACATGTGAGGAATTAGTTTTATTGTATAAGAGTGATGGGCTATTGGAATAAAAGAACTGAAGATATGGTTAATGGAGTGAGTTTAAAGAAATTTAAGTTGTCTGATACAGAATTCTCATGAGATGTGGGCCCCACAGTGTAAAACTCCCTCCCCATCGAGTACAAATAGGTAATTAAGCATATGGAAAGACTAGAGACTCTAGCTTTGCCTAACTCGTTTGAGAGAAAAGTAAAGGGTGACCTGATCATATTTAACTTTTCAAAACTGGGTGATGATGCAGTGAAGAGTTCTTCAAGATGTGTTCGCATATACCACCAGACACCATAACATGATAACAAGCAAGATAAATGTTAAGAAAGAGGTGAAGAAGTACTTTCATTGTATGAGAGTTGTGAATGAACGAAGCAAAATGAATGAAAGCATGGCTAATGTACACAGCATACAGAAATCTAAAAATTGAATAACAGTAGAGAATGTTCAAGAAATATGACCAAACAATTGTAGAACTCCCTCCCCACATAGTATTAACTGGTAATTGCAATATGACCTACATTTCTTCTAACACACCATAGACCTCTTCAAACAAAAACAACACTCGTACAAGACCACTCTCTCTCAACTGTGACAATAAAGCAAATTCAAACTCTAATCTATAACCATCACTAACCTAGTCAGAGGAGGCAAGACAACAATTTGGTGCACACATACAAGTCTTAAATTGACAATAAGGACCACAAAACTAACAGCAAACAATTTTGGAATAGTACAGAAAATCCATATTCCATCCATTACTCTGGTACCTACACATGAAGCACTTCTAATTCAAAATAACATCATCTCCTCTCCTAGAGAACAGAAAAATATGAAAAACTACTCAAAAATCAGCAATAAACAAATCCTTCACATTGATAGACATTAAAAATGCAATAATGAGCTTAAAGAAACCCCCTGTGGACTGGCCATGATGCCAAATCAAACTTTCACAAATACTTTAACATATTAATGCAACTTGTGAAAGATCCTTGCACACTATCACTTTCTGCACATTCTTGTATATGAAACCTAACAATAAATCATAATTCCATGGATAAGTATGATAATACAAATAAAAAATTGCCCTCTACCAGCATCATACGTGAGATAAACAGAATTCAGAATTCTGATTACAAAGCAATACTCCTTTATCTTCACATCTTTATAACTGCAATCCTTTATTCAGTTTAAGTCATAATGATTATACAATAATGAAAAAATTCAAAATGATACAATATCTTCCATAGAGAAAACATACCAGAATAGTCCACAATATGCGTGGGAACCTTTTCTGGGGTCACGTCAGGTGGAATTGTTATCTCCTCAGCACGAGCAGGAACATGCTCCGGAAATTCCTCAGAAACTAAAGAAAGGATGAGAGATGTCTTGCCTACTCCAGCATCTCCTATCAACAGGATTCGCACGCCTCGTCTTTGACCTCCACCCATCCTTCCTGTTGATAAATTACAAGATATATTTCAAAATAAACAAATATATTTATTTTCCCATCACAGAAACCCCTTCCATGGGGCTCTCACAGCACACAGAAAGCTGGCCACATCAATCAGGCACAGCCACCCTTCAAAGTGTGGTGTTATTGTGATTATGATTTGTGTGTTACAAAGAGAAAGTTTAACACCTGTGTTTAACACCTCTTAACCTTCTATATGAACCATGTAGTTCCTACAAATACCTACATGCAATTATCTAACCATGCAGTAAAAGGAGGGCCCCATCTCTTAAACATTTTCTACATACAACCTCTTAAATATAAGTACGCAGTCTGCATTAACATGTTCCATTCATCCACTACTCTTCTAGTAAAGTATTTCATACATTCTTCTTGACAAGTTTCTTACTTGATTTCATGTTATGTCTTCTAGTTGCTCTATCCCCACACCTCTCAAAGTTTAGGTGCAGTGGCTGTATCTGAGAAGCATACTTCAACTTTAGCCATATGTTGGATATGAATAGCTTGCTAAACATCTCCTTATCCACATACTTGAAAGCTATTCAGATATTCACTAGCAGACAGTTTGTGTCTCTAACTATTCTTGTAAGGCGGGACTCTAGGGACAGGTTTGGGATGATTTCTTTTTTTTGAAGGCTCCAGTCACAGACAAAAGTCCACATCAAGGACGGACCCTAATTGAAATATAGAGAGAATTGAA
>JAUUDW010017505.1:0-10035 GCA_032361385.1 Panulirus guttatus | reverse complement strand
TTCAATTAGGGTCCTGGCCTTGATGTGGACTTTTGTCGCTGACTGGAGCCTTCAACATAAAGAAAAAAAAACATGAAAGATGTTTTCCTTTCTTCTCTTACCGTTCGTTTCTGCAGATTTCACAGAAATCAGCCCAGCCGCTCCCAGTTTACTGCCCTTCAGCTAGCTGTCCCAGTAAAACAAACTTTTACTGATAGTGTCACGGCCATGCATCCCTTGCCCATCACTTCCAACCTGATACATATATATACTTTCTTTTCTTTCATACTTGGCCATTGTTTCCTGAATTAGCAAGGAAACACCAGGAACAGATGAAGAAAGGCCAAATTGCTCCCATCCATTATCTAACTGTAATGTGGAGTGCCAAATGACCATGGACAACATACATACAAATCTAAGGAGACATGAAGTCTGAGTCTTACCTCGATAAGTCCCAATATCCTTAACTTCAAACTCCCCTTTAGCAAGCACCCCTTAAACTATCCACTTGTTACAAAGGTGAGTTTCTTATGCACTGTGTTTCTCTATACGATCCTTAAAACCATCACAGTGAAAATGACATGAAGAGTGCATGTGGAAAAATCCCTACCTGTCTACATGCTGTGGTTTGGTGATGACAGCATGAGTAGTTGTAGTCGTGGTGCCTAGAGAATTGTCTGTGGGGGTCTTCTCCCAGTCAAAGGGGTCTGATTCTTTAATCCCCCTTCGCTTCATGCATCGCTCGAATAATCCTGACAACATCTAGAAAAAGTTGAGTTTAGCTTAATGCTTTCAAAGACAACTGACAAGACTTATCATAACAAGAATTATATCACTAACTCTCTTATTATAAGATAAAAGGGATAAATATAAAGACAAATGTTCCTGACTACTCACAGCATAGTCAGGCTTGTCATGATAATCTAAGTTTTGGATGTGTTCAAGAAACTGCTTGAAGTCTGAGGGCAGGTGCTTGATGAGTAATCGGTGGTCATATTTTTCTTTCATCAGCCCCACCTGCAATTAGAATGCATTACTTGATGTCTTACGACTGAACAGAAATGCAGAATTTGAACATGGTGTCCCATGAGCATGAGAGACATTCTGTCTCTCTAGGAAATCAGGGTTGGGGTCTTCCACCCTCACTATCTTGGGCGAAGAAGTCCTTGCCCTTCCCACCCTTCACTAACAAATCAACTGAGGTTACAGCAGCTCACTCATTTTAGGCCTACTCTTAGCTCACCAGATCCCACCATGGGTGATGTTTTTGATGCACTCAGTCCGAGCCACTAACAGCTCACAAAGTTGTAGGTTGATGGCATCAACCTAAAAGTGGTCACATTTGGTACTAAGATTCTTGAAAAGTGAAAAAGAAGGCAGAGTAAGGTACAAAAACCAGGATTGACTGCTCACAGAGCATCCCCTCAGAGAAAAAAGTTTCAGTTTTCAAAACCTACATTTCTCTCCTCTGCAGTCTGCCCTGCAAGCATCAGAGGATACCCAAACAAAGGAGGGTCTACAGAAAACTTTCAGATAAGAAGCTTAAACTCAAAACCAAAATAAATACCTGTAATTCTAATCTGAAGACACACGGAAGTCTGTTTCCTAAGGAAGGAATTCCTAGAACCACATAGGGGAGATTCACAACTATGATAATATCTGATGAATGTTGTCGATGAATGCCTGAGACATCTTTTCTTAATTTACTCCAACAAAAGGTTTCTAAGGAATGGTAAGGGAAAGGCCTCTTTCCCTACATCATGGACTCTACTATCAAACCCAGCATGAACCAATGAAATGAGTTTCTTAATCCATATAAGAGATATTTCTCACTGAAAGGGATTTTAAGTTCCAGGATGCACAAATGAATGGTCACCTTGGAAATATCTAGTGAAGTGCAAAGGGTCTCTGAAAGATTATTTCTGCATAAAGCAAGATGCTGTTTTGATAAAGTCTTCCAAGAGTGACTGACTACAGGGGTCTTTCTAAATTCAATGGTTTCATTCTTAACCAGAATTTAGGATTTGGGTTCATCTTAACCACTAGGGGATTGGCATCAAAGAAAAGATTCTTGAGTCTTGACATAATGAGTACTTCACTAACTCTCTTACCAAAGCTCAATGGTATCAAGAAAATGTTTTTATAAGAAGACATTGAGAAGCTAAAATCCAGACTACTACGATAGTGTAAAAGGCCTAAAACTTTACAAGAGAAGGGCAGAGGCTGGACCAATTGACATTCATTCCTGGAATGACACTTATCCAGGGTTTAAAACAGTATGGCTGCTTTTTCTACAGCAAGACCATTCTAGTACTACCTCCTGTATGAGGACTAGGTACTCAATGCCTATCCAAGTCAAAGTAGCAACATACCATATCAAATTGAGTATTTTCAATTTTACCATATATAAACTACTTAAAGCCTATTTTGTTGTACCAACATAGCACCCACCATGATAATATTCCTTACTTGTGTACAGAGATCACTACTTAATGCGTGCAAAATCAAATAGACTAATAGACATGCTAAGCGTAAGAGGCAGCAACTCTTGGTATAAATACTAGCATAAAATAATATATGGTTCATACATACTCCCAGTCATTGCTTTATGAGGAAACACTACATGCGATTCTGCTGTTATGTGAAGAACTTACTTCTACCAATTCTGCTTTTTTATGCTGTCAAACTTTGCTACTAACCAGCTGTGTGTGGCAGAAAGTGCACTAAAACTTCATTAAGGGTTGGCAGGTAAAGTAAGTGTGGGCTCTGTGTGGCATGCTGCATAGGTCCTGGGTGGCTCAGTCTCTCAGTTACCACCGTTGTGTGTGTGGCTCTGTGCTACTTGTGCAATTTAAGTTTCCCTGTTTTGACTTTTCTGCAACCTGCTATATCTATGTTTGTTTAATATGACATTCAAATGTCCAGCAAGATCTCCTACCCCAGAACCAGCTGTTAAATGGGAGAGAACCTTTTTGACTTTAGAAAGGAAGCTAGCAATCTTACAACACGCTGATGCTGGTGAGGGAATGTTAGCACTTGGGCATGCTTACATCCTGAGTAAATATACAAGCTGCTACTTAAAGTAAATTGAAGTGAAAATTTGAAGTGCTGTGGTCTACTCTACTCCACTTTCTGCCAAGGTAACCACAAGGGATAGAAATCCACTCATGGAGAAGATGAAGAAAATGCTATTGTTCTACACACAGCATGAGACAAAGAAGATATACAGCCTTATTAACCTTCAGCTCAGGTCTAAAGCTCTGAGGATTTATGAGCATTTATATACAGAAGACATTGTAGCAGAGCCAGAGCCATCTTAAGCAAGTAAAGGGTGGTTAGCAAAGTTTATTCAGTGTCAGAAGCTACATAACGTGAAGGTAACAGGTGAATCCATCAGTGTTGACCACAAAGTTGCTGAACCTATCTCATTTTTCTATCTGTTTATTGATTTGCTAATATGCAATTTCTCTTTATGTGAGGTTTTTACAAAAATAATCCCTGAATAGAGCAATGGATGGGTGTATATCTATACTTATTTACTTATTTCCTGACCCAGGAGTCCTTCTGTATCTATGCTGCTTCAGCAATGATCAGGCAGTATCATGGGTCATAAAGTTGAAAGATGTTGAGTGCGTCTATGTGCGAAGAGTGCAGGACTACTGAGCAGTAAGTGTTTAGTGTCTTGATTGAAGTAGTTGCATTGTAGGCATGAAGGGTTTTGCAATGTGTTCAATCAGTGTTTGTTATAATGATACGAAGAGTTATGTCCAAAGCATAGAAAGTAAATTGTGACTCATGTTTGTCATGGAAGTGTGGTTTCAGTCAGGTTTATGTCTGGTGAGGTGGTATCTAAGACTGAGTTGGAGGCAGTTGTTTAGTTCTTGTTAGGTCATTTCTGTATGCATGTGTTTTGTTATGTTACACTTGTTGGGTGTGGGTGGATCTGTGAGTAAAGGATGTTGAAGTGTGAGCACAGGATAAGATTTTCATTTCTACTTGAGAGGATAAGAAAACCTTTTGGGAGAAGGTTAATAGTGTGAGAAAAACTATAGGGACATAGGTGAAGGAGGCAAATAAGGAGATGAGCTGAAGATGAGGAGAGAGTACTTGGAAGGTATGTTGAATATGTTTGATGATAAGGTGGCATATGTGGGGTGTTTAATTCAGGGAAGTACGCATAGTGCAAAAGTCACAGAAAGTGGTTTGGTGAAAAGAGAAGACGAGGTGAAAGCAATGCCTTAGAAGAACTGTGGCAAAGCAGCTGGAGTGGATGGTACTGCAGATGAATTTCTTAAGAAAGGGGATGAATTTATTTTTGATTAGTTAGTTTGAATTTTCAACTTATGTATTGTGCATCTAAACAACTTTCCCCTGACCACTTACCAATTCTGATAACACTCCACCTAGCCCATCCAACCCACAAAACCACTACAAAGACTTAAACAAATTACAGGAAAGAAGACATGATAGAAAAGCTCAAGAACTTCAAAATTAGTGATTTTCCATCCCTAGATCATACAGTCTAACTGATCAGCCATGGTGGCATCACATACCCCTGCTGCAGACCACTTTCAACTGGAATTACTCACCCTCTTCTCTACAAACTCACGAACATACCTCAATTTCTAGATAGAAATTCCTCACTGCTTCTGGTAGCTTTCTTTCCACACAATATATCTGTAACACCTTCCACAGAGTATTTCTGTAAACTTACCATATGCTTTCCACAACTCAAGAAAAATAACACACAATTCCTTCTGTTTCTCTAATCACATCCCAGACAAAGTCCTAAAAGCAAACACCTGATCCTCACATCCCTTTACCACTTCTGAAACAATACTGTTCCTCCCTAGTTTGACACTCTGTGCATGCCATAACCCTCTCAGTCATCACTCTCCCATACTAGTTGTCAGGTAAATTCAGCAAACTTAATATTACTGTAATTCAGACATTCACCTTTATCCCCCTTACCTTCATAAACTAGCATTATACAGATATTCTGTCAATCCTCAGGCACCTCACCACAAGTCATAAATACATTAAAAATGTTATCTAACCAATTAACAACAATGTTACCTTCCTTCTTGAGAAATTTAACTTACATCCCATCCCTCTGCCCACTTTGCCACACTTTGTCTCATGCATGGCTTTCACCACCAGTTCTCTTTTTGCTAAACAACTTGCCATGACTCTATCTTTGCATACCTCTCTGACCCAAACATCCCACATCTGCCACCCTTTTATGAAACAAATTCAACAATCCCTCAAAATACTCACTCCATCTCCTTCTCATCTCATCACTGCCTGTTACCATTTCCCCATTTGCCCCTCCAATGATGTTCCCGATTGTTCTATTGTTATTCTCACACTGTCAACCTCCTTCCAGCACATTTTTATGTTCTCCCTGAAGTCTGCTGATACTTACTCATCCAAACTCTCACTTGACCTCTTTTTCAACTCCTCTACTCTCCTCTTGACCTCCTACTACTTCCTCTTGTACATCTAATCACTTCCATTCCCTTCCTGTAAGAAATGCCCGTATATCCCTTTATCCTTTTTCATTAGCAAATTAACTGTCTCATCCCACCACTCAATACTCTTTATCACATACCCTCCTCCCACCTTGTGCAAGGCACACTCTTCTCTTGCACAGGTAAACACATACACATATGTGCATTTTTTCATGTTTCCCATTTCCCACATTAGTGATGTAGTGCCATGAACAGATAAAGAAATGGCCTCACTCATTAGCATCCACTCTCTAGCTCTCATGTATAATTCATTAAAACTAGATTCATCCATTCACAACAAGACTTCATAAACCTTTCCATGGTTTCTCTCAATCACTTTATATGCCCTGGTTGAGCAACTGACAACACATTATCCCCTATTAACTACATTGCTCCAATTTGCTCTATCCCCTGCAAGCCTCACACCCAACTGCATTTTCAGGACCTGAGCCTTCAAAGTATCTCTCACTCCATCCTTGGTTTCCTCCTTTTCATTGTTCCTTCCACTTCTCACATGTATACCCCCAAAGTCATCCTTTCCTCACTCATCCTCTCCATATGTCCAAAACATTTAAGCACACCCTCTTCACCTCTCTCATGCATATCATACTTATTACCACACCTCTCTTACTTTAAAATTTCCCATTTGATCAATCCTCCTCATACCATACACTGTCCTAAAACATTTAATTGCCAAAACACTTACCCTATCCTTTACATATCTGTCTAGTGTCCATGCCTCACATGCATACAGTGCTGATGGGATTACTACAACATCAAACATACCCATCTTTGCCCTCAAAGACAGTAATCTCTCCTTTCACACATTCCTCGATGTGCCTAAGACCTTTTCCCCTCACCCAACCTATGGTTCATTTCAGCTCATGTAAATCCATTACTTACTTCCTGACCCAGGTGTCACTACTATCCTTATGAGGTTCCTGCAGCACTCTGGAAGCTGGCCACTTCCACTTATCAAGATCAGACATCCTAAAATGTTGTGATGTGTATGCGTCTCATTATATAGAGTGCAGGGCAACTGAGTAGTAAGTGCTCGGCATCTTCCTTAGGGTCATTGCATCATAGGATTGAAGGGTCTTGGGACATTAATAAAAAGTGTTTGTAGTGTTGTAGTGATGGGTGATGTCTAGAGCTTAAGTGGGAGGTTGTGATTTCTGATGGATGTACGTCTTGTGGGATGAAGTTCTAAACCAAGGTGGGAGGTCAGTTGCTTAGTGCCTGTCAGGTTATTTCACTGTGTACGTGTTTTATAAGGGATGTATTTGCTGGGGGGTGGTGGTATTTGTGAGTAGAGGTTACTGAAGTGTAAGGCATGGGTAGGCTTTTTACTTCTACCTGGAGGCTGGTGATTAGTTATAGTAGTTTGGGTGGGAATAGTCTAAAGTTGTTGCATAGAATTGGATGCTGAGCATGGAAATGGCTCTGTATTGAGGGGATCTTTGTTTCATTGCGAAGGTGCTGAAAGTTTATGGTTGCTAAGCAGCAGTGACTGTCCTAAAAGTAATATTATGTGTGGGTTGCAACTCTGTTATACATGTATTTGCTTTTGAAAGGCAGGTGAGGCAAAGTTTCAATTGGAGTGGATGAAGTGTTTGTACAAGATATTGAGAGATGCTTTTCCTTGTCCAAATCTGGTGCCAGTCAGTACTCTACAAGCATTTAGTATGTGTGTTGCTTTTGTGTTTATGTTATTGGTGTGGTGAGTGAATGTCTTGTGTGTTGTATGTGATGCCTAAAATGGTTGGAGTGACTGTCCATTCAAGGATGCTGTGCTGGCTTCATGTCCATCCTGAGTTAAACGAGTTAGTGAAGACATTTGTGGAGATGTAGACATTCTGTACTTGTTGAGTGATTGTTCCAACTGTGTAATGTATCACAGCATGTTTGATGTTGCTACTGTATGTCAGCATGTAATGTGATTTTGAGGTCGTCTACATACTTTTATTTCCACTCCTCTCGCTTACTCTAGTATTACTTAATCAATCAATCCTCCTCATATCAAATACTGCCCTCAAACATTTCATTTCTGACACATTCACCAACTTCCATAAATTCTCATCTATGGCCCATACCTCATCGCGAGGATTATTATACCTTCAGACATACCCATTTTCGCCCTCCCAGAGAGTGAATGACCTCTCTTTCCATGCGTTTTTCACAGCTTCCAGGACATTTACCCTCTCACCCACCATGTGACTCACCTTGGTTCCATTTGCTGCCATGTCCACCCCTAGGTGTATGAGACACTTCACTTCCTCCAAGTTTTCTCCATTTAAACTCACACACCTCTCTCTTTTCACTGCTACACCTAATAACCTTGCCTTTATTTACATTTACTCTAAACTTTCTCCTGTCACACACTCTCCCAAATTCAGCGGTTTCTTTCTTGAATGTGCCACCAGTGCTGTGTCATCTGCAAACGACAAGTGACTCGCTTCCAAAGCCCCCTCCCACAAACTGCATACCCACCCTTCTCTCAAAGACAATTGCATTTACAGCCCTCACCACTCCTTCCGTAAAAAAGTTAAACAGCTAGGGTGACATTGCACACCCCTACACCAGACCCAACTTCATGTGGAACCACTCTCTCTCCTTTCTTCCTAATCATGTCTTAAACTCTCGGTTAAAATTTCATACTGCTTCTAATAGCTTTCCTCCAAAATGAAATATTCATAAGACCTTCCTCAAGGCATCTCTATGAACCCCATCATATGCTTTCTTCAGATCCATAAATGCCACATACAAATGCTTCTTTTTCTGTTAAGTATTTCTCACACACATTCTTCAAAGCAAACATCTGATCCACACATCCCTATGCCCTCCTGAAACTGCACTGTTCCTTCCCCAGTCTGATAATCTGTATTTTCCTGCATCCTCTCAATCACCACTCTCACATACAACTAACCAGGTATACTTAACAAATTCATACCTCTGTAGTTTGAACATTCACCTTTGTCCCCCTTGTCTTTATGCAGCTGCAATATATATGCATTCCTCCAATCCTAAGGCAGCTCACCATGATCCATATATACATAGAAAATCCAAACTAAACAATCAAAAGCAGTCACCCCATTTTTAAGAAATTCAACTGCAATACCATCCACTCCACTTACCTTAACACATTTCAGCTTATGCAAGGCTTTCACCATACCACTTTCCATGACTTTCTCAATTTGTATACCTCCCCAACCGAAACACCCTATATCTACCATCCTGTCATCAAGTACGTTTAATAGTCCTTCAAAATACTCACTCTCTCTCCTAACCTTTTCACTACCTGGTACCACTTCCTTATTTGCCCCCTTCACTAGTGTTCTCAATTATTCTCATTTTCCTCATACAATTAACCTCTTTTCAAAACAACCCAATCTCCTGTGTTGTAGAAAGCAACTAAGAACACCCCCCTCCCCTTGTCTTGTATTTCAATTTCTGAAAGAAGAAATGGTGGAAGGAGCCAAGTTCATCCCACTAAGGCTTAGAATGGGGTATCTGAAAGTGTGTGGATATAACCAATATGAAAAGAAAGGAGAAATAGGTCATATGTTTGAGGAAAAGAACCTTGTTGTTTTGGCTCTGAGTGGAATAAAGCTCGAGGTTATAGGTGAGGAATGGCTAAGGCATGTCTGAGGGGTAAAGTCTGAGGTTGATGTGAGAGCAAAAGCTAAGGAAAGGGTAACACTACTGCTGGAGCAGGAGTTGTGGGAATGTGTGAAAGAGTGTAAGGGAGTTAAATACTGAGGGATGTGGGTAAAAATGAAAGTGCATTGCAAGAGACAGGTGACTGTTACTCCTTATGCAACCAGCCATGGGGAAAAAATGGTGAGAGGCAAGTATTTTAGGAGCTGCTGAGTGAGTGTGTCAGCGACTTTGATGCAAGAGACCAGTTATCAGTGATAGGTGATTTAAATGCAAAAGTGGAAGTGGAGGGTACAATGAGGGGGCATGGGATATTAAGTAAAGTGAATGGAAATAGTAAACAGCTTGTGAAGTTCTTTGCAGAAAAAGGACTGGTGACTGGGACCTGGATTAAAAAGGACATATAAAAGTATATGTGGGTGAGTAAGAAAGATGGTATAAGGGCATTATTGAATTACATACTAATTGGTAGGTGTGCTATAGAGAGACTCTTGGATGTGAGGGGGCAGCTGGAGGGATGTATGATAATTACCAAGTGGAAGTGAGGTTGAACATTTATACAAGTTTAGAAGAGGAAACACTATGAGTGAGGAGAGAGTGGTGAAAGTAAGTGAGCTTGGAAAAGAGACTTGTGTGAAGAAATACATGAAAGAATGAGTGTAGAATGGTAAAAGGTGAGAGTAAATGAAGCAAGGGGAGTGGATAAGGAATGGAAGGTATTTAGGGAAGCACTGCTGGCGTGTGCGTGAGATATGTGTGGCATACGTATAATGGGAGCTGGGCAGGTGACTGAGTAGTGGGAGGCTTAACCAAAGTTACTATTGAAAGAGAAAAAAGAGGTGTATGAGTAGTACTTCCAGGTGTGCAAATAATTCGGAGATATACAAGA
>JAUUDW010017495.1:0-10036 GCA_032361385.1 Panulirus guttatus | reverse complement strand
TTTTCATGTCTCTTTCAGGTCTGGTTTATCTCCCTATTTCTCTCTCTCTCTCTCTGGTGTGACCTGTTTTTCTCTTTCTCTTTATCATCCTCTCTAATCTCATACACTGACTAATCAATGAATCACTGATCATAGCAGGGGAAGGAGAAAACCGCTCAGACTTCTACTTTTTAATTCTTTTTTTGTAGTTCATTGACTATGTCACCACCACGACCTCACTACACATTCGGTTCAAGTGACCTGACGCCACTCCTGGCCACTGAAATTATCGCATCAAGCAACTAATACTAACCTCACACCCACCAGGACCAGTCAGTGGTCAGAGGCAGCCACTCTCGACTTTAACGACAGAAGGCCGACCTCCTCTGGCTTTCTGCCAATGAACGATCTAGTATGATTCCCAAGGGGCCATCCTCATCTACTGGGACCACCCCCGTTCCCATCATCCCGAGCTTGGCTGGCCTCACTGTTACATACATACCCGGGCATCAATCACCGAGGGCAGTCAGTCAAGCAGTTCCTGGCTCAGACACGCAAGTGCGCAAACTACCGCCTGCACGCCTTTCGTCATCATACCCCAGCTGCAGAAGAACCTGGGGCTTCGACTTCGTCAGTAGCAGAATGCCCGAGTGACATCTGACATTTCTCCTTTTTGGCGGGGCTTTGTGGTGTTTCATCTCCCACGGCCCCCTCAGGCAGAACTCATGTGTGGCACCGCGACCTCCCCGTCTTGAGAAGCAACTTGAAATGCTGAACTTACAGCTTCGTCTTCCTCCAGCACAAGCGGCAACCGGGCCGCTAACTCAGGACATCGGCTCTCACAGAAGCTCCATGAGACCCGGCGGTCATACATCTCTCCAGCGGGACGCCTGCCTCTCATCTCCCGCACAGCACTATGGGAATCCCGCCTATGTTATTTCACTGTGCCTTTTCTGACCTAACCTCCTCTCCAAGTCTTGTACCACATGCACCATCTCATCACCTCTATGTCTCCCTAATAGACCACTGAATTGCTATTACTCGTGCTCAACCACCCTTCTTTCAGTCTTCACCAATCACAGAAGAACTTAGACCCTTAACTGGGCACCTCTAAACTGGTGATAACCCTGAAGTTGACTGAGAGAAATATTTGGACGCATTCTCACACGTTCCTCGACCTGGTCATACCGATCTTTGCCTTCGTAATCCCACCCCCTACCCATATCAACAGGATCCCTCACCAGCGGTTGAAGACACACCAGGCCGCTGTGATGATCGCATTAAGCAACTGACACTTGACCTCAAACTGACCTAGGCCAGAGGTCAAAGGTACCCTCGTACGGCAGAAAGCCTGTCTCTTCTGGTCTCTCACCAATTGCCTATGATTCTCAAGGAACCATTGTCATCTACTTGGACCATCTTCGTTTCCCCATCACTACCCATTGTGATTTCGTTAACACTCGTCTTCTGTCGCAGGTCCTTCAGGATCTCGGCTTGCGCCTCTCCCTCCTCCAGCAACCGCCGCCGCTCATCCTCAGCACCGTCAGGAGAGTGAAGGGACGTCGATGTCTCCTCTTCTCTTCTGCTGCAGGACCGCGGGGCCTTGCCATGTTGCGTCTCCTGTAGCAGCACCATGGGAACCCCGTCTCATCAAACTTGTTCCTCACACACTACCAGTAACATCTTGCCCCTTGAGCCATAGTACTCTGTCCTATTCATAAATCTCTCTTGTGTTGTCCGCGTCTCTGCACGCCCTCTCGGTTTATCCCCGCAACAAAAGACAATACACGTTACTTGAGCGCTTCGCCAATTCTCTAATCCCAAAGATGGTCACCTTACCTCTGCTGACCGTAAAGTTTCACACAATTTACTTATTACTGTTTATCTGAACATCAAGACATTCTTTATATAACATCTTCATGTCTCTGCAAACGCTAAGCAGTACGAGTTTGGTCAATTCCTTTGAAGAAGTCATTTAGATTTGCTGGAGAAGGTCCAGCGGAGGGATATGCAGAATAGGAACAATTATATTGTTACACCAGACAACCAAAGACGTAGATAAATACAAATATATATGCGCATAAACACACACTCAGACATATTTGTGTGCCATAATCCTACGGGGCTATTTTGGGTTAGCTACTTTGTAACTTTTGTTATGATTACGTTTCATTTTTCCAGGGTTCTGCGCCCGAGGTTCCACACCTTTTTCCGCCTCGAGGTTCCCACTCTGAACCCCACTCTAGGATTCCACCCCCAGAGCTCCACTCCCAGAGCTCCACTCCTGGTTCCTCCAAAACCACCACGGCCATCACCATCACCCCAGCTCCACCACAAACCCCACTGTCACCCTCACGTCCACCACAACCCTCACCATCACCTATCTCCACCACAATCCTCACCATCACCCCCATCTCCACCACCATCATCAACCCATCTCCAACCCTCCGACCCCCAGAAGCCGCCCCGTCAGGGCTGGGGCGGGGCGGGGCGGGCCGGGGCGGGGCGTCCTATCAAAGTCTGCCCAACCCTCGTTAGCTCAACTTTTCCAACAAGTTTAGTCTCCCCCAGTGAAGGAAATTCACCATGGCGGGTCCAGTGGCGTTAAATTCTACATTTTACGGTCTCGATTCTTTCACTAGAGGCTGAATTAGGCGGCTGTTTGTTTACGGCACCTCTGGCTGGGGCCGCGAGGGGGCAGAGGTCATCAATGGGGCTAAGGGGAGGCACTGCAGAAGGAGGTATGAGAGGTGGACGCAGTTGAAGGGGAGCTCCTCCTCCCTTCCGTCCCTCACGAGCTGTTTAAATCTTTTGCATATTCTTTTGTAAAGTGGAGGAGGAGCGTTGCCCGGGGCTGGAGAAGTTGGTAAGTGTCTCTTTCTGACGGGAACAAAGTTAATCCGACGGTGAGTTGGGCACAGGCCGAAAATTGGTTCTTTGTCCAGTGTCCTCCCCCTGCCTGCAGCAAGGTCTCTCTCTCTCTCTCTCTCTCTCTCTGTGCCACAGCTGCCGTTGGCTGTGTTCCCCGGAACTATAACGCCTCCACTGTGCGTCTTCTTCTTCAACATATGGCTCCGTCTCCTGTATTATGCAAACCTTCCCCTTTCTTAAACATTCCCTGACCTTCGCACTGCCAAAATTTCTTTAATATCATCTCTTTCTTTTCGATCCTGCGACACAGACTTGAGGCCACACGAACTTTTCATTCAAAAGGAAAAGGTGTGATGTCAGGACTTCCCCGGATCTTCACGAAAGAGGAACTTCGTAGAGAAAAGGGATGACAAGAGAGGTGAAGTCTATAATCTTGGAACACCAGAAAGCCTTTGACACCGTTCCGCACAGAACGCTAATGATGACGCGAAAGGTCGACGGCTATCTAACAGGGAGGGATCAGAGAAAACGTGTTGGAGAGCCTCCAGGGCGAGAGTGACAAGTGGGGTGCCTCAGGGCTTAGTACTGGGACCATTACTGTTCCTGATCGATCGAAATGATTTGCCAAAGGAGGTGAATCTACGCTTGAATATGTCTGCTGATGATTCTTAGGTATGAAGAGGAGCGAAGAACCAGGGACGTGAGGTAAGAGACCTGCACAAAGGGCAGTAATGGCTAAACAAATGGATAATGTAATCTAGCCCTTGAGAATGCGAAGTGATCGAGATGAGAAAATGCTTAAATCTATCAGAGGAAAATGACTACTAGATTTGTCCTGTGAGAGGGAGAGAGAGAGAAATGGGAGCTGACATCCCACCGACCTGTTCCTCAGAGCATTACATCCTGAGCTGAAATGATGCAGCAACAAGTCTGGTCTCCTCAAATGAGAAGCCACATAGACCTACCAGAAAGGGTTGAAAGGCTGGAAACAAGAATGGTATTAGACCTAAATGGAGTGAGCTGCAAAGAAAGGAGGGAAGCTCTCGGTGTGGGCACACTGGAGGAAAGATTTAATTGAAACATAACAACGACATGTGGATTTCTTATAGTCCGTCGTGACGTTAACACACAGCAGTCGCTTGATCCCAGAAGACAGTCTGAAACAGAGGTCACGCCTGAAAGTGAAACACGAGAGGTGGGGAACGAGAGGAAGAGTTTCTTCAGGAACAAAGTTGTGGACGCATGGACCAAGCTAAGCCAAGAGGATGGAAATGAGTCAACTACTGGAAATTACAATACAGTGATAAGAAAACAGGGATATGTATATCTATTTATGTCTCTGACGCTCGTTCCTCCTGGGAACTTCCCCAAGAGGGTTCCCACGGCAAATGATCTACCATAACTGGTGAACTCCAGTGCCGCTTCTTAGCCTTCAGTGTCTCACCCTTAACAGACTGTAGGCAGACGGTAAGTCTAGCGCAGTGACCCATATGTAGAAATAGCAAATAACAAATACATAATCAGGAGATGACACGGTCAACCGAAAGTTGCAGCATATGTACCCAACATTACCGGACCCGACATGCCTTCCTCCACCACAACACCAGATCTCCACCCAGCAAAATCTCTCCTGCAGTTCTCAGAGCAACCGACACGGATTAGGAGACACAGTAACACAACCCAGCCTAAGCCAAACTGATAACGCACCTACTGTAATGATCAACAGCTCAAAAGATATATAAATCTCTCGATTTATATTGGGTTAGCTTACAGATGATTATGCACTCCAGAAGTGTTGGAACTTTTCCGGTCTACCCCAGCAACTGCCCAGCAGCACATGACCGAATCTAGGCAATCTGACTGGGAAGTATCTGTTAAGAGACTGAACACGCATACTCCTATTAGTAAAACTAAGAGACATTTACAAAGTCAAGGGTAGGAAAGAACCAACGAACTAATCAACACCTGGTCTACTACGTCTAGTTTTGTTGATGCAAGCGTGGCTGGGTCTCAGACGTGAACAGATAGACCAATTCACTTCATGATGAACATGGAGCATAATGAATGCCATACGCCATAAAGGACTCTGAACTTAATTTGCCTCAGCCAAAGGCAAAGCCGCCTCTCCAGAGGTGGATGGCGTCACACATGAATTTTTAAGACTTCTACACAAAGCATCCGGCAATCTTCCTCTTGCACCATAAAACGTGACTTATGTGACAGTCGTACCTACCTCTTGGATGAATAAACTTGTCATTCCAAAATACCAAAACCCAACCAACCTTTAGACTTATCTCTGACAAGTTGTTTATGAAAAACCTTTGAGAGGATGGTTGTCAAAGACCCATTACATTGAAATAATGAACTGTTGTTTCCCAATCTATATATTGCTATGCACAAAAAGAGTGTAAATCATTCCATTATCATCTTTTTAACTCCTCATATCTTAGAAATTCTTTTGATATTGACAATCGACACATAATCTTGCAGGAACTTGCTAACATGGATATAAGGTGTTGGCTTCTGCGCTGGATCTCTAGCTAATTGTCCAAAAGAGAGTCGTCAGTTCTGTTTCAGAGACACAAAAGTGAAATTAGAGTTTGTCCTTGGTGCCCGCAGGGTCGTATACTCAGCTCCACCTTGTTTAGTGTTCGAATTCAATCCCGTCTCCAGTCCATGCCCAAGAGCGTCGAACGCCATAGACTTAGTTCTGCTGACGATACCATGAACAACACCTCTGGGTATAATGAGACACTCACAATATCCAACCATGTATCAAATACCTGCGGACCTTAGGGCTTGTCAGCTCTGCTGGGAAGACCAAGGTTATCAGAGGCCGTCCTACCACAGAAGGGGTCGTGTCACCAGAAAAATCCGGTTGAATAATGTGTCACGCACTGACTTAGTAAGGTATTGGTATTGTGGCTTAGAGGAAACAGAATTTGAAGCTGCTGTAACAAGACTGAACAACCAATTTATAGTGAGGCTTAGAGACCTCAAGAAAACACCCCCAGATCCATGTAAAGAAGCCTTCCAGACTTTCTCAAGTGGGAGACACCCATCCAGATGGGTCACTTCAACTGCCACCAGGCTTAGAATGTATGGCATTTATGTCCTTACCATGTGAGACAACAGTTGCACTATCCTGCCCCATGGGAAATGCACCTCCTTGACATCAATGTTCCCACCTTTCCCCTAAAGTCTCGACTCGTATCACAGTCGACGGTAAAGGGCAATAATGAAGCCACTTACCACCCTAGCACCATCGCCACTAAACATAATAGCTCATAGAGAATATATGCAGATGGGTCCCTAAATCAAACCACTGGTACTGGTGGTAATGCTATTGCTGTCAGACGTACTGACGACCCTTAGTAAGAACCGGGAGTTAGGGTCAGTAATGAGGCATCCACATCCCAACTGAACTGTTTGCTATCATTATGGGTCTTCCTCTATTTCTCCAAGGTAGAGATAATCTGACTGTATGTAATTCTCTTTCCCTGTTAAGAGAGTTAGAATTTCTGTCAGCATAATTGTAATATGCTTTGTCTGAAGCATGTCACAGGAATAACCAGATTACCCACATACTGGATTCAGGAGGCATGATGAGGCTGATGGACTAGCAAAGAGAGTCTGGACTCGAAGGAGGTAATGGATTATACCCCGGGTCTCCCTACAAGTAGCCTTAACGCAATCATTCAGACAGAACATGAACAAAATCTTTTGGACTTACGGAGAAGTGAAATCAACACCACAAGCAGTTCCACCTGCCAACATGAGCAACACTTACGCCCCCCCCCCCAAACAATTATCCTTACGTTTTTTGTTAGGCAGTATGACATAACGGATGAAGAATTCTGACAAATGCTCATATTAGTAGCACTACTTTCCATATATGCATTTCTCAATGCGCATAAAACAAAGTTTAAAATGTAGAGTATACTGATTTCAAACATTTGCAATGCATCTTTTTCTAGTTTTCATTTCTAGAGTAATTACCATAAGAATCAGCTAGCATAATTTTCAAGAAATGCGAAATGTCTCACGTTTACTCTTATCAACCCTACCGAGGCAACAGGAATCGCAGTGTTCATTTTGAAAGCCTTTGGACCCATCCGTGAAGATACTTTTTTTGTTGGGTGTATATACCTCCCCTTTCCTCCGCCCTCCCACATACATTTCCTAACTGCCGAACCTAACAAGCACTTTAAAGGTATGGAGAATCCAACGTACACCAACATGCCTGGCTTATCACCAACATTCCAAGGTCCCAGTTGTGAAACTACTCATAAACCAACTGCATTCCATCAGTATCCTCAACCTCTGTAAGTTGTGAACACGACTCCCAGTCAACCTTAACCAAACACTGCCTTCTTCTCACCAACACTACACACGAGAATCACTTGGCACACATTATACGAGCTCTCTTCCACCCATCTACACATTCTAATACCACTTCACTTTGCCCACACAGCACGCACACCCACAAAGAAAAGAGAAGCTACAGGGAAACAGATTGGCCTGCTTTAACGCAATACATAAGAACCAAGGCTTCAGATTTTCCTGGGATAACGTGCCATTCCTAGGCTCTTCCCTAACGTAATTCAACGATATGATTGACCACACCGGGAAAATACACTGATACAGAGTGTGTTACATGCCAGACTTCTCCCAGCAAGTTCAAGACCTCCTAAGACAAGGTAACATGCGCAGAAAAACGAAACATCAAAACAATCCTCAGCCCAAATCCAGACCTTCAACAAAGAGTATCAACAACCTAAATACTAATGTTACGCAGCACGAGACAACGCTACTCCAAAGTTAAGGGATGAAATTAAACACAGGGATGAAACTGTTGAAACTATTGAAACTGAAATAAACGTATAATACAAAAGGAGATGAACTATTTACAGGGCACCAAAACTTACTCTAACGTAATCCAAGTAAGTTAGCAATCCAAAAAATCTTTTCCTCTACGAAAACATAGGTAATGAAAATGATTCTTGTAATACATCTTAGAAAGGCGAAATATATCACACAGATTACAATACAGTACAGTGGTTTATGAAATATAGACAAGAGAAAATTACACAACCCACTGGCATCGTCAGCTTGAAAGAATCAAAATCTCAAAACAGCCTAGGAGTGTTTATAGGAAGGGGTTAACTATACAGGGTCAATTCTGATTGGTTGACATAAAGGAATATGCAACTGACGTCACCCTGACACGCTCCTCATCTCGACTGTGATTGGCTAGAAAGTGAGAACAAGAAACACGTGAGTAATGCTGACTCCATAGTCGAGAGATGACTGACGTGCCTTCGCCTCGCAGCTGCGATTTGCACGTGTGCCTACTCTCTCAACGTCCACTATCTAGCAGTGGACATGTACTTGATTCATGGGGCTGATTCTTGACGATATGATACTCACACAGAGAACAACACTATTTCGTAACACTCTAAAAAAAAAAGAACATAAAACGTTCCCTTTTCTATTATCACAGTAAGGTAAAAAGGACCAGCAGTACCAAATCCTGGTAATCTATAAAGAAGACTCCCACCTGCCTAAACATCCCCTCCACATACCCCCTCCCCCGCAACATACACCTGAAGTACTTCTAACCTCAAACTGACGACGTCCTTTCTCACCCAGACAACACAAGAACACTCATGAAACACAACTGGAGAAATTAGCCATAAACCAACCACAACAAATCAGTAGAGGACCCAGAAAAAGCGTGCAGGAAGTCCACCATGAAACACCGAAGCATCCTTTCACATCTGCTGATGCTCACAGCTCACACACAGAATCTCAATGGCCTAAGAGGCAGCAAGCCCTGAGAGCATATCAAAGGTATACGTAAAAGAGTTCATCTCATTAGCAAGCTGGTACTAACTAAACATTTTCAATCACTTTTGGTTAAACGAGAAAATTCCGCATCATGGCTAGGCCTTGATTGAAATATAAAACGGTTAATGAAATGGAAAAGGAAGAGATAAAGAAAAGTATTTACAAATTCGGAAGGAAATATACAGCCTGTCTTTTAGAATATTTCAGGTCATAATCATTAGGAATGACATGAGAAAGTAAAGAGTTCCCAACATTCGAGGTGCAGGGAAAGAAACAGTTATCAAAACGGCACACCCTAGATTTGCCAGCAGCCACACAGTAATCATGTGACGCAGCAGTTTACCGAGTATTGCTTAGTCTAGATAGTGGTGAGGGCACACATGAAGCCAGCTCTCGGGAGCAAAAACCAAAGTACTACCTGAAGAAGAGAAAGTGGACCAACATTGCGGCCTAGGGCAAGGTGGTCAAGTTTGGAAGTTAGCCTGGGAGAGTCTATAAGCCGGACCTCTTTCGACTCAACTCTGTCAGGAAAGGATGCAGAGCTAGAACCACCCCAGATGTGACAGCAGTACTCCAATAAAGGGAGGGTCAGTCCTTTGTACAAACGGAGCAACTGCTCAGAAGAAAAGAAAAATCAACATCTAAACAGGACACCCAATTTCTTAGAGGCAGACTTAGCTATTTCCGTATCGTGAGGTTTCCAAGATAGAGTGGACACCAAGTATGTCCATTAAGTTAAGCGATGGAATTACAGGTTCGTCAAAAGAGAGAGGAAAGTTGTGAGAGATGGGCGGAAACTAGGTGTTGGAGACATTACACTTAACCAGATTTTGTCTACCCCACTAAGATATCCGGTCCAAGTCCGAGTTCACTGAGGAAATTGTGTCACAACAAGATGTGGATCAAGTGAGAGAAGTAGGAGCATATTTGAAAGATGTGGAAGAATGCAGTGTAGAAACGTTAGCGCACGAGTGCATATGGTTAATTGCAGAACAACCACAGAGATACATCGGCCAGAGAGGAAGCTAGATATGAAGGAGGAAAGTGAGAGAGTGTTGCCAAAGTGGGGAGCTTAGAGTTAAGACCCCAGTACCACTCCCTGTCAAAAGCCTTAGATATGTCAAGGGCAACTACACATGACTCCCCAGAATCTTTCAGGGACGATGAACAGATATTAGTAAGATAGGAAAGAATATCACCAATGGATCTCGCCTTACGGAAACCATACTGGTGATCAGAGAGAAGACTGAGATTCGAAATGTCTAAGGATATGGGAGTTGAGGAGGGTTGCAGACTTTGGAAATGGTAGATGTCAAAGCAACAGGACGATAGTTAG
>JAUUDW010017484.1:0-10036 GCA_032361385.1 Panulirus guttatus | reverse complement strand
CCGGTAGCGTTTTCTGTAGGACGGGGATATTGCCAGCGCCTTGACTTGAAGCTCATAGTCGCCAGCTTGCAGCCGTTTCAGAACGAGCGAAGAAAGAACGAAAGAAGGAGAGAAATAAAAGGTGTAATTGAAGGGAACTGCAGTGGCTGATGCGAGTAGGCAAGTCTGTATCGCTCGGAATTACGTTTTTATATTTTCTTTATTTTTAGGGATTTTCTTTTTTCTTAGGACTGGTCTAAAGGCTTGGCCTTAGGGATGGTAATATCCTTCGATACGCAGAGTAATAGGGTTATATTAAAGGTGTTACGAGGGACTGTCTTGTTACAAGGGAACTGTCATGCCTCGTTAGGAGGGGACTATCATGCCTCATTACGATGGGACTATCATGTCTCGTTACGAGGGGACTATCATGCCTCGTTACGAGGAACTATCTTGCCTGGTACACTATGGCTATGGACTGATCCCGTATACACCTTCATTATAAAACAAGCTAACTGGAAAAGTTTTGTCTATATTCTCTAGTCTCATTAGCTCCTAGGCTCAGCACAGAAGCCGCGCTTGATACTGGTGTACTCCAGTATGGATACAAAATGTCTCGAGAGAAATCGTCTAAGAGTTCTAACACCGTGAACATTACGTGGTATAAAATACTATATAGCATCTTTGTCATCAGCGGTGTGTCTTCGAGAGATAATCTGCATCCTAAGTAACGCTTATAAAAATGAAATATAACTAGAATTTTCTCAGAAATTACCTATAAAAATTCCTTGTTAATGTCTCCTGTTGGACATGTGTCGATGCATCCAAAATTGATATCTAGTATAATCATATTTGAGAAGGAATTTTAGTTATATGGAAATAATTATATCTATCTAAAACTAAGGAGAGGCGTGTAACATGCAAGACTGACAAATGAATACATATATATATATACCACAGATTTGTGACTAGACGCAGTGTTACGAGACCTAGCCAGCCAGCCAGCCAGTCACAGCTGGTGTTTCAAGACCAAGCCACACCCGCTGACGTACACCTGACCCACCGGGTCGTACATGAGGACCTTCCTCACCACCTCGAGTCCCGAGACCACCTGGCCAAACGGGCATCGAACCCAGCCGCGGGCTCTCCTGCTCGTGCTGATGCCGAAGCGCGTGTCGATCTCCTGGACGCCGCCGGAGCTGGCTACCACCAAGCCCTCGCAGCGCTCCCCGGCGAACTGGCAGTCCCACTCCAGGTCGGTCATCAAGGGCTTGGCTGTGACGGTGCCGTTCAGGGCCACGTAGTCTCCGCAGGTCACGGACTCCTCGGGACCGTTCCTGAAGGTGACCTCGAGGAGCTTAGCTGCCACGAAGGATGGGCCCAGGGTGCCGAGGCACAAGGCGAGGAAGTGCTGCGCGCGACGCAGGTGGCGCCACAGCCGAATGTAGACCCTGCCCAGGACGACCTGGCCGACGCTCAGCTCCAAGAAGACCTCGGGCATCTCCCTCGTCACCAGGCAGTCCATCGCTACCACCTGCCAGGTCAAGGATTCGTCAAAAAGACACCAGTCACAGAAAATGGTACTCAAAATGCATCGTATCTCGAAAAACAGAAGAACACAAACAATGCCCACTCCACCCAAAGGACCTAAGAATATTACGAAAAAGAGTTGATCTATTTTTTTCCATTTAAATCGATATTTACTCCAGTTTTCCCATGAGAGTTATATAAAGTGAGGTTTAAGCGAGATTTCCAAGACACATATCCGTGTGGCCAACACGGGCGAGATGGGATGGTGGGGGTTGCCCCCAGCGCCAAATGATATGACACGGCAACAAAAAACACGTGTCTACCCCATGCCTGGTAGAGCACCCGTTATATTCACTCGCCTTCTGTTGAAGGTTCCCCCGTCACAATGAAAAGCCATGAAGTCGCTATTACTATCAGCTAAAGTTTCATGATAACAGGAGCAACCAATTTTTCACGCTGCATTACGGATATCCTATTGGCAGGCTCTTAACGTAGGGTTTAATACGAAGAAAAAGGGAGGAATTCAAACAAACAAGAGACCATTAGGTCCTAACGAGGCTGTTTGTGGTAGCAGAAGAGATCATAAACTCATGGATTACTGTGGTTAAGAGTAAAAAGACAAACAGATGTTTCAAAGTGAAAAAAAAGAAAAAAAACTGTACAGCTTTCACGCAATTCAGGAGGCGCAAATAATGTCAGTCATGGACTTTTAGAGAATTGTTCATGAAGTTTACTCTTAAATGTATCTATGGTACTGTTTACGACTACTGTAAATGGTAAACAAATCCATTCACTTTTACCAGCAGATTCGGGGGTTCTTCTGGGTCCTTAACTGCTCCCTCCTCCTACGGAGGACGAGAGATACCATACGCTCCCTCACTAACACCACTCCCTCCTACCCTCGCTGCCACACTCTCCCTCACTACCAGTGCTCCCTCCCTCCTTCCTTGGCTACCACATCCACTACCTCGCAACCACCAAGCCCTTCCATCTTGGCCACCACATTCTCCTTCAGTACTATCACGCCCTTCCTTGCTACCGCCAATCAAATCCTCCCTCGCTCGCTTCCTGGCTACCACCCCTTATCTCCCCGTCTACTCCCTCCTTAGCCACGACACCCTCCCTCACTCCCACCACCACTCCTCTCCCTGACTACTCCAAGCTGAACGGCTAAGTGCATTATCCGGTGGTTCAAAGCACGAGTCTTGCTATTTTCGCTCTCAGTACCTTCCATATTGTCGGCACGACTTTCCCTCTCAACAGTGGAGTATTATACCCAAAAATATATTCATCCAAGCAGCCAGCAATTTCTATTCTGCCATGGAATTTTTATGAATCATTGGCAATTGTGTGGGGGTTAGTTGTGCGTCCGGCAACTTTTACCGACGTGTCTACAGCTGTAAATATCAGTTACCGTGTTTGGAAACCTCCCCGTCGTGTATACAGAGGAAAGACAGACAGGCAGACAGACAACGCCTTATATACAGTATAACTAAAATAGCTTTTCTTGACCGAACAGCTTTGACGTTTTGCGAACAATATGATTATTCATCAACTAAGAAAAAAATCACATCACTGAAATATCTCATTTCTGTGAAGTCTTGCAACGTATGGGTGTCTCCAAATGCTTACTAAAACTCGGGAGACATTAAATAAAGTAGACAGAACAAAGACTTATGGGAAACCTTAATAGATTCATGTATTACCAGAAATTTATCTGTCATCCTGGATATAAATGTGTGCACTTTTCTGTAGAGAAAAATAGGAATATTATGCCCAGTCAACATATATAAAAGGAATGTTTGTTGTATAATCAATATGGTCTTTGCTTGGAGGTTATGATCACTGACAGTTGAATACCCATCATCATCTGCTGCGTACGTAAATATGTGCTTTTTAGGCATAAATTTTACGGTCTTAGGCTATAGCCACAGACAAGGAAGTAAGAAGAGGAAGAAAAGGAAGATCTAAAGAGCTTAGAAGGAAGTGTAAATGCTGATAAACTTTAAGAGGAAGACAGTCCAGGAGCTGTACGACCTGGGATTATTGGGAAAGAAAGACATAAATCCCCACCCTTGAGTTGCCAGTGCCAATAGAGTAATCATACGACGATGTGGCTTGCTGAGTTTTAAGCGGTCTGGCAAACAGTAGAGTCACAGAGGTAACCATCTGTATGAAGAAGAAACCGGAGTAATAGCTGTAGAAGAGAAAAAGGGAAACACAAGCGCGACTCATGACGAGCAGATTTAGTTTTGAGATCAGACTGACACTGTAAATTGGGCTGCTTTACATCAACTATGCCAAGTACTAAGATCTAGAACAGACTCGTATGAAAAGAATACTCAATAAAAGGGCTAATCAGTTATTTGTACAATGGGGCAGGCTACGTAGGAAGCTATACACAAGTAAACAAAGCAGAGGACGGAGAACCAAACGAGACAGCTTCGAGCTCAGTCAGACCTTAGTGCCAAACTGTCTAGATGCACAACACAGGATTTCTCCCCCAGAGTCTCTCGGAAAGGATAACCAGACCTTAGCAACATACGAAAGGATATCGAGGATGGATCTGGCCTTGCCGGATCCTTTAAGACAGATTCGAAACGCTTATCAAGAAATCGGGGGAATTCGGGAGATTCAAAGAAGATGGAATCTAAAATTGGCTGCAGCGACGAAAAGTTTCCAAGAAGGAATGTTTATGTTTACGTGCGTGTGCGCGGAGGCTGGGTAATTAATGTCTGCTGCCACTGACTGCGTACAGACACTTTGCCTACTGCTGATGGATGAAGACGCTGACCACTGAACGCCTGGCAGGATGAGACAACTCAAACACAAACAGCCACAGCGGGAAATGTTAATACGGACAATATATAAAGATACTCGTGATTGATAAAGTTGATTACTAAAGCGAAAGACGCTTCGAGGAATAATCCAAAGGCATGGACACACATCACTGGGAAGGAGGAACGAGAAGCCTAGAACAACGAGCAGGCTCGGAGTCCTAAGGCAAGAAAAGAGCAAGGTCCCTCGTCTGCAGATCCAGGCGGGATCAGCGATCTGTACAGTTGTTGAGAAAAGTTAGCGGACCTCGACAGGCGACCCGCCTACCTTGCTGTCCCACAGCGTTCTGGTTCTGGTAACAGCGTTGAAAACTCGATCTTACACACAAACACGGGAACTGCGATGTTTCTGTTGCAAGTAACCTCAAAAGTCAACCTAATCAAATATCTAACCAATGTATATATCTCGTAGGGTCATTTTCTCATTCTTGGTCCATTTCTAAGATTATCATTTGTTGCTGTAATGCATACCTCGTCTGCTGCTTCGTGCACCGGACATTCAAATGTCCAAGTGCATTTTCGAGACTCGTTCGGAACAAGGTTCACGCGACGGAAAGTAGTGCTTCATACAGGTTACACATCGACGAAAAAAAATGACGCATTAAACATATCGTAGGCTTATCAAGAATTATTCCAGTAAGAGGAGCGATCGAGCACATCTGAATGACATGTTTATGTCAAGTCGTATTCCCATGTGCCTAATGACCACGCAATTTGGCGTGCCAGAAACGAATCATCAGTTCGAATCGGGTTCGATCAGGCGTAAATATTCTATCACACGCTTCCAGGGGCACGAAGCAGCCGACCAGGCACCACTTACAGTAACATAACATTCCAGGATGGACTAAGAGAGAACATGGCCTGACGAAGTATATATTGGTTACATATTTGTGACTAAGTTCATCGAGTTTACTTGACAGACTTAAGAAGTCTCACTTCCCGTGTTTGTGTGTTCGACTGCTCGTGTTTAACACTGTTACCAGAACCTGATTACCAGAAGACCGTGGGATAGCGAGAAGGGTGGGGCCACCTGTCGAGGTCCAAGACCTTTTCTTGAGCAAATGTAGCTTCGGGAAGACCTGCTGTTCTCCCATCGCTAGACTTAACCCAAGCAAGAAATATCCTACAGAAGTAACAGTGTGGCACTTAATTTTCCAGTGGGAGAAAAAAAAAAGGGAGAATACTTCTCAAATCAACTTGAAAAGATACAAAGACGAACGGCATTGGTCTGGGTAATTTACTGCAACCAAACGTTCAGATTCATATCTGTTGTAACGACAGTTACAAGTAGTCCCTCTGCCCACCTCACATAACACCTTATCCCTTGGCTTGGAAACAAGTCTTACATGAGGTTAAGAGTGAATTTGTGGAGTCTATGAAGCGCTAGAACCTAATGGTTATCCAGTGCTTTTTAGCATGAATAAAAGAAAGTATAAACAAGGCCATTCACGCCAAATTACAAATTTAGACTCCCTTTAAGTACCTAAAACCATTGAAATATCTTTATAAAACTATATATCTATGGTTTACTTAAAAAGAAAAAAAAGGTCGAATTGGTAGCAACAAAGATTATACTAAATTCTAGTTAAGTGTGGATAACATGTGCCTTCTTCAGGTCCTTAATTCTTTCGAAATTGCTTATCATTCAACATTCTGAGCTGTCGGGAAAAAAGAAAATCTAATCGAAGACGTTCATATTCAAACAAGTTCCTCGAAAGGAGTTTTGAGCTTATCATTGTTGCTACCGACTCGCTCTTCGGAGACACTGAGAGGCAGTTCAAAGCCTGAGAACAACTTCAGGAGTGAGAAGACACATGACGGCCGCGCGGGCTTGCTCACCTGAACGGGCTGTCGCGGGACTTTGAAAGGCGTCGTGAAGAGCAGGAGTCGGCCATCTTGCCAGTCCAGCCTCCACTCCCGACTGTCGAAGTTGGTCACTTTCATGGCGAGCAGACTCATCAACCCGGATGCCGTGGCTCCCTCGCAGTTCCTGCCGAATTCCGACTCTCTAGTCGAACTCTCGCCGCCACCGCTGTGTTCCTCCGCTTCCTCTTCGTTCAGCCTTGCTATCGTGACGTTCATCTTCTGCTTGAGGATTCCGAGCTTCGCTTCAGCGTTGCTTAGGGGCACCAGTCCAGCGACGGTGTGGATCTCCTGAAGCATGTCCCTCAGTTCGGCCTCCATGCCGTTGACGTCTCGGCTCTGCTTAATCAGCTTGAGAATGCTGGCTCTGCAACTCCTGAAGGAGGCCTCCCTCCTGTCCACCTCCTCCCTGACGGTCTGGAGGAGTTCGCTGACCTGCGTCCTGAGGCATTCCTTCTTCTCCTTCAGTATGGTCCGGTCGCTGACGACGCGGTGGTGGTCCTTCGGGTGGGATTCGAACATGCACTCGCCACAGCCTCGCTGCTCGCAGTCCAAGCACCAGAACCGCAGAGGATCCCTGTGCACTATGCACGGCTCAAGCTGCATACAAGGAAAATAAAAACAATCATGATGCTTACTTTTACAAAATACTAGCGTGAGTTTTCCATGCATGGCTCAAGCTGTATTTTAGAACACAGAATGCTTTTAGGATACATCCCAGTAAGTTTTCCATGCATGGCACAAGAAAATAACAGAATACTTTTACAAAATACTCTTTGTAAGTTTTCCATGCATGGCACAAGCTGTATTTTAAAAAATACCGTTAGAATGCTTTTAGAAAATACCCCTGTAAGTTTTCTGTGCATGGCTCACGCTCTATTTTAAAAAAATACCATAAGAATGCTTTTAGAAAATACCCCTGTAAGTTTTTCATGCATGGCTCAAGCTGTATTTTAGAAAATACAGCTAGAATGCCTTTAGAAAATATCCCTGTAAGTGTTCCATGCATGGCTCAAGCTTTATGTTAGAAAATAACGCTAGAATTCTTTTAGAAAATACCTGTGTTAAAAGAGTTCTGTGCCTAAAATCAAATTCGGTGGAAGTCGCTAATTCGACCGTTGTCAAGAAACGACGATGTCTTACCACATTCTTATTCAAGGCGATGCTCAGCACTGCGTAGTTCTTGGGCAGATTATTGACGCACAGGGAGGGGTAACCCCTCCTGCAGGTGGGACACTCGACTCTACGGGTCTGGATGATGCTGATGATGCACTGGCGGCAGAAGGTGTGTCCGCATGGCAGCATCAGTGGTTCTCGAGCTCCCGTCCAGTATTCCTCCGCGCACACCCAGCAAGTGACGTCGTCCATCCTAAAAAAAGGAAAAAAAAATAATTCAATAACATACACATGGCTGTGACCAATTAGTTTACATATAATCATCCTTCAAATTATAACAAAATGTACTCGCAGTTTATATATAATCCCACTTACGCAAAGTTTTATCGTAAATAAAAAATTTACCTTCAATATATTTATTAAAGTAAGAGTCGTTTGCAAAATATACCACCCAAAATGGAGAAAACCAGTTTCCCCAAAAGCACTCCACTACACGGCAAGTATTTACTGTTATTTACAAAAAGTATCACGACGTAAAATAGTGTACATAAATTTCCCCTCGAGAAAAACAGGAGTTTTTAGTTTCTTAAGAGAAACGATGGTAATATTGAAGGACCTTCCGTGCACAAGTTATTAGATATTATAAAGAAAATATGCAATGTCAGTGATTCTGTACTCAAGTTACATACAGAACTACCTGCTATGACCATTTTTTTTCTTAGTTCTTCATGTACTGCTTCCTGTTGCACATCTCCTACCTCAGTGCTTATGATCACTGTACAACACGTGAACAATATACCACTGGGCCCACAGGATTCGAATCCCGGCCATCTGATACCTAGATTCGGCGGTCATTCAGACGGCTCAGGTTCAAATCCTGGGCGCTCGTTTGATAAACGGTTCACATCGATTTCATGTGCACGGTATACGAGCTAGAGATACAGCTTGCCGTGTTTGCAATCAATTAAGTATCTCGCACACCTATGGGGATATGGATTTGAGAGTTTCACGCGAGTAAAATAATTTGAGCCGTTCTAAGAGTCCATATAATGTGTCCACGCAATTATGAGTGAGGATTATTAAACGTGTGTGTATGTGTGTTATAGTTAACGCAAACACCACCGCTTGTGACACTTAAGCAGCAGTTTTTTACAACCACGGCAGTGTTGTGCTGGCAGACTATACCACGACAGTGTGTGTAATATCGGTTCCACAAGCCTACAAGCCAACCGATCCTTACATCCTCGTAGATGGGTATTGGGCATTTTCTCGATGAAAATATACCGAATCATTTTGCGGAAAGAATAAGCGATTCCCACCTCCGCGCATGGTCTGCTTGAGGTCTCTGATCTCTGAGCACAGTCACGGCATCAACTTTGTCAAGATAAATCAGGAAGCTTACGCACTTTACGCTATTTTTAGAGCATGAAATGTGCACACAGACTTCCGTCATCTAGAAATTGGTATATTCATTGAAGGGATAAAGACTCAAAGTAGGATTAATATCTTCCGAGTCGTCAAACTTTTCGTGGAAAAGTGACTACCACATCTAGGCCCGTGCAGGGAGAGAGAGCGAGCTCGGTGGAAAAGGACAATGCAAGGAATGGGAGGCGGAGGAATAGGAGGAGGAAGAGGGGTTACTGCTGCCCTGCAGGGAGGTGGAAGTTGGGGCAGGAGAGAGAGAGAGAGAGGGGGGGGGGGGGGGAGGACGCCCGTATAGGAGGGAGGTGTTGGAGGGGTCATATAATGCAGGGAAAGGACCTGTTCAGGGACGGCGTGGCTGAGTAAGGGAGGAAGGGGTCAGGACGCAGACAGGGAGAAAAATCAACGACGTCAACAGAGCAAAATAAATATTCATAACTACGATAAACATTGATAAGTATATTACTGTTTGCCAACACTCTTTTCGCTGGTTCCCATCGAGGGCAGTGGAAACAATTAGGAACGCATGCCAGTGTTTACACCCGCAATGTAGCAGGTAAAAATCTATTTTCACCGTAAATAAAACACAAGTATGTGTAAACAAAAATGGGTGCATCCATTTGAGCATATTCAGAGCATGTAAACAAAGAGAGCAACCGGAAACCATGGGTGAAAAACAGTTATGGAGAATCACCAACAAATTTTTGTATACGAGACTCACTGTCTGGTGTGTGTGACTAGATTTTCAGGGCCGACTGATTTAGTCCTTTTATCTCAAGCTTGTCAGACGGCCTTACTGACTGCTCCATCCTACCCCAAACACCGGAACAATATGACCCATAACTCGCAGAGAATTCACCATAGTCATCAAGAATTGTTTGTTTTCAATACTTCTCCATATAGTAGGCTGCATATCACTGCAGATATTAGTCTATATATATATTTTTTTTTACAAAAATATGTCAATATCGAGACGACACAACAGTAGAAAATTTCGTTATTTTTCAACGCGCACAAGAAAAAATACTGGAACACCGTTTGCGCATGCGCGTGTCATGATGGATGCCCTTACACCGTAGCAGTGATTGCCGAGCTGCTTCCTATACTCAAAGGCGAGCAGCTCTGCTGGGAACAAATCATCCCTCCCTTGCTCTTCTTTACCTTCCAATACCTATTGGCCAGAATTAGCTATCTTAATGCAGTCTAAACTAGTACTGAAGCTAAATGCTTGATAAAGCCCGAGTCTATGGGCGCGTCCACACGGTCGAACAATGTTCGTCGAACAAACA
>JAUUDW010017473.1:0-10036 GCA_032361385.1 Panulirus guttatus | reverse complement strand
AGACTGTACTCCCACTGGCACAGCCTTGCTGTGGGTGACTTTTCACACGCGGTGTAAACGCGAGCAGGCGGAGTCCGGTAACACCCCTCGTCACCATGATATGCATGTGTGTGCCCCTAAGTATATGCATTTCGTTTCGTATTAATAAACATGAAAATATTCATACATGACAGAGGAAGTGAAATTACATATTTCAAAAATCTTACAGACATAACACCAAGGAGAAGCCAGTGTCAGGTGTTTATGACAGTGTCTGTCACGGTGGCGTCATGCCATTTCAGCTGGTCATGTCTATGACATTATCTGTCATGACTCTTAAGCTGGTGATGTTTATGACAGTGCTTGTCATGTCACTTAAGCTGGTGAGGTTTATGACAATATCTGTCATGCCTTTAAGCTGTTGAGGATTATGTTAGCCTCTGTCATGCCACTTAAGACGATGAGAAAATAATTTGATGTAGAATTTATTCATAAAAAAAAAATTTTATTTTTTCCCGTCTGAGCTGCCAGAGCAGGAAATTTTTTCTGCCGGAAATTATGATATGCAAATGAGCCTGTCGGAACTACGGACTTCCGAAAATGTATTACTCTCCTCCAAACTGAAATGGATTTACGACAAAAATGAATGCGAACGTTTCCCTCAGTTCCCAGTGGCATGAGCAGGGTGTCTGGTGAACCGTGTTTACCTGCACGAGGTAACATAATGACCCACACGACAGGCGTCCCCCTCCCTCCCCAACATCACAGGAAACTGCATAAAGGAACACAGAACACATGCAGGTCCCAGATTTACACAAGAGAAAGGATCTCTTACTGTCCGTCAGAAATAATTCATCCTCTCCATCCTAATCCACGCCTCGCTTGCCTGTTCATCGGTCGATCAAACACAGGCATTCAACACTTCCAGAGTGAAGTCAACACTTCCAATAGAGTATACCTCAACACGTCCGGCATTCAGTGCTTTGCAACACCGCTAGACCCTTCCCAAAGGAACCACTTAAAGTAAACCTTTTTCTCAAAACAAACGCAAAATAACATGACATATACACTCCAGTGACTCGACTGATCTAAACATCAGCCTTCTCATTCCACTCTCAAACACCACCTCGCCAGATATACACACATCAGAAACTATGCCCCCCAGACATATACTAGTTATTCTTTTTCGTTTTTCCTGTGGGCACCACACATTTTTTTTTTCTTTTATGCTGAAGGCTCCAGTCCCGGAAAAAATTCCACATCAAGGCCGAGCCTTGAATTATAGAGAGAATTATGAAACGGAAAAAGAAAAGACAAGGGAAACTATTTACGAATTTTTGAGAAAGTGGAAGACCTGTCTTTTTAAATGAGCCAGGTCATAGTTATTGGGCCAGACATGAGAAGGTAGAGAGTTCCGAAGCTTCGACGTGTAGGGAAAGAAGCAGGTATCAAAACGGCACACCCTTGAGTTTCTAACGGCCGCACAATAATCATGTGATGCATCAGCTTGCCGAGTATTCCGTGGTCTAGCTAGTGGTGAGGGCACAAGATGATTCCCGGATTGAGATATAAATCTTGTGAAAACTGTTTGGATGACCTAAACTTCCGTTGCTTACAAAAAAGAAGGTTAAGAAAGAAATATAAAATGTTTCGATGATCTTGATATAAGCAGCCATATAAGGCTAAATGAATCTGACTTCTCCCATGACATTGGATAGGAACTCTTTTAAGTAAACGTTTTACATGATTCTTAATGAACAGAATGATTTACCAATATGTGTAGTTGAAGTATCACCTTTGATGCGTTTGCAAGTAAACTTGACTAATAATTCGCTTCAAGTCCAAGACTGACAGTATTGGATCCTCCGTAAATGTACGCGTTTCTTACTAAGTTATCTGTTTGCTTTTTCAGTTTTACCACACGAGACTCGATGTTTCTCATCTTTTATCCTGTCATAAACAGCCTCGAAAGGACCTAATAATCTGTTGTTGTTTGCTTCTCTTTGTTCTCCTTTGTATTGTGTAGAGTCTTCGGGACCGAGTGACTAGGTCAAGAATCCACATGCATACCTTCGGTCATGACCTAACAAACAGTTCACTAACCATTGAAGTAGAGCGTCATCTATTCCAGGTGATAACCTCTGCAAGTAGTTCTGGATACAGAAATGTAACGAATTCTGGAAATTCAGATATCTAGTGTCAGGTGATTTGCTGTCATTAATTGTGATCATATCGTAAAGAAATCGAGTGGATTTGCGAAACTTGAAAGGTTTCGTCGAAAACCATCCTGCGTACCGCTCACTGATGATACTCTAAATAAGTTACAATCTTTTCTCGAGCGACGATTTCCGCAACTCTACTAACTAAGAACTTCATACTAATCGGGCAATAATTTCCGGCTGGAACCTATTATTATCCTTTATGAGGCTGGTGATAACGTACCCAAGGGGAAGGTCGGCAACCATACTGATTCTGTTACTATTCCTAGGATGATCATCAACGCCATCATCATCATCATCATCATCATCGTCATCACATCATCATCATCTCCGTTCTTTGCTGACCTGAGAAAAGGTTGTAATTGAAACTTCAGATACTGTAAATACGGTTAAAAAGAAACTCAGTTGTTTTGATTAGCGTAAAGATTTTCCTACATATAGTCTGGCGTACCACACTTCCCCACAACACCCTGGTATGGCGATGTGTAAAACTAACTTTTCCAACATCTAGGTAGAGGATATACAGCCTGCTGTGTGCTGCTGCAATACAATGTTCACCAAAGTGTCCGGATGGCGTATGTTACACTCGCATGCTGTGTAACACGGGCGCACAACAAACGGTCTACTGTATTGGGACTTGTAACACTTCCCTCGTTGCCCAGGTGGAGATGTGGCACAAACCTTGATATTGCGAAATGTAATATTATTCTCATTACGCACACCACACACACACACACACACACACACACACACACACCATGATATACTCATCGACTTGCCACACAAAGTTGCTGCCATAAAGGCAAACGATAAACAACACAGAGTCCTTATAACATCTGAGCGAGATGGTTGAAGTCAAGACCACAAACATCCGCATGCGGCTGACCAAAGCTAGCGACCCGTATACTGGCTGGCAACGCACTCTGCTGAACATATTGGAAAGCTGATGTGGTCACAGTATCCTGACGCCGAAGGATCATGTGCACGGGAATGATCCCTGAAGCTTTCGGGAGGCGAGAGTCGACTTGGTGATCCGATGCGCCTAGAATGTTTGAGTGATGGTGTTGTGTCCTGACCACTTTGTAAATTGAGTTCCTCCTTGGCACGTTACACCCTCCAGCCGGCCTGGCTTGACGCGTTACGTTACTCCTCTTCCTCATACTCACGCTTTCCCTCGCCGGCTCCTCCTGAGCAGTCCACCGCTCAGCTCTCGCGAACGTCAGTGATGCCTGAGCAGGTAACTCATTCTTGCCTGAGAAAAACGAAAAAAGAGTTTAGTTTAGGATGTTCAGTTTCAGCTCGGGTCTGGCTGTCATCTATTCAAATAAACTTCATACTGCCTCGGTAGTGAACTTAGTGCCTTAACTCCGCCATTACCACACATTCTACCTTCATGCATTATTTGCAACACTCGAGCAGGCATGTTCCCCACGCAATTTCTCCACAAGTTGCAGTCAGTAATAATTCATGTCTTCTCCAATGACGGTATTCTGTACTTGTGGTGGACAACAAAACTGAAGGCAGCAGCCACGAGATACAAAGTCAGTGCTTTTTCATACCACTGTTTACTGAAACTCATTGGAAATCTCGGCACTGCAAGCCAGCGTCTGATGATGTGTCGCTGAACAGTCGCTGCTAGTGTTGAAGGAAGGCTTTGTTGACGGGAATATCAAGGTGACTCAGCACTGCATCAGGAACAGAACATTTGTCTCCGGTGACACACGCAGCCATGATCATCCAGTTAATTAGGGTCAGCAGGAGTGATACTGTCGTTACAAGATCCCAGTTAGCTCCTCTCACGCGTCATCCCTTAATGTAACGAGCACAAAGCTTCACGTATCGTTAACGTCAAAGCAGAACCAAAGAATATAATTTTTGTGATTATTTTGCATCATAGATATGCCGGGGAAGCTTTAATATCCTGTCATTATCTGTAAAGAATAGGAATTTAGATGACTATTACTGTCCCCAGCAGACAACCCCGTTATCCACTCTCATTTCATCTGTTATTTAGCTTTCCAATGTGTTCTCAAGTACTGACCTCCAGCGGAATGGACCATCGGGTTTTCTGTTGTCTGGGATTTCTCTGCTTATAGAATAAAACAGACCATGATGCCAGTGGTGTCTTCATTAGAATAAAATCTATCCTCCTACATAGATAACTTTCTTTTAGAGTTCATAACTAGTACTTTTTTCCCAGTCGAAACGTCCTGGTGATGATTTCAGTGTTAAGAAATGTTATGTTGTAGAACATGTTCAATCTCAAAGCTTTATCACGTTCGATATATCACTGTTGAAAAAATGCGACGTTTAAAAGTTATTTTCAGCATTAAAAGACATTCTGGGGCTGAGGATAGTGTTCTTTGCCTCAGGCAGGGAGTGCTATTTTGCTTTCCAATCAAGACAAAATATCTGTGATAATCTTTTTATGTCATTCTGCAGCATGTGTCGAAGAGAGACTCGGGACTGTTAACCATCAATAAGTTATGGTTCAAGGCACGTTATGCCCTCGACCAGTCTATGAGACGGTGGATCGAGGCGCCCATAGCTTCTGCCTTTACGACGTAGTATGATTCAAGGGTCCTATGGCTCCCTCCATACGCAGACCATTCGTCAGAGATTCTCCCAGGTACATTCAGGTCCGTGGGAGTGTGGTTGGCTGGACGCTTGCTATGGTATCATTCAATCAAAGAACAGTGGTTCGATGGTCATCATAGGACAGGTGATTCAAAAGAATTGGTTCGAGCCCCGTTTGATACACTTCATTCAGTATCAACATTCGCATCCAAGCTCCTGTGTGGACCGGACGTATTGACAGAGGTCCACTGACAAATGTAAACTGGCGCTGCTCAGGCTGTGTTCCGCGTCTGGGGCAAGTGGTGGGCAGAAACCCGGGAAGCCTGTGGTCAGAGGAATAGTTTTGTTAATGGACATCTTGCCAGACGACCACAGCTTTCAAGAACCGAATCTGAAGCAGATGATTTGCAGTCAACAACAATGAATGGGATGGACGATTTTCAGGAGTTAGTAAGCAAAAAAGAAAGGAAGTGGAGGCGAAAGGCGGCGAAGTAAAGCAAGGGAAATGATGGTGATGACGCTAGGAATGATAAGAAATAAAAAGGAATGCTTACCTAGAAGAAGGACCAAAGAATTCATCTGATAACCAAACACAACAATATGATCTAATGAACTCTCGAGACGGTAACGGTGCAGCGAGGAACCCTGGTGGTGAGAACAGCTCAGGTAAAAGGAGCTGCGCTTCCCAAATGATGTTCGTACGACATTCCATGACCAGATGTTGTGGACTGCTACACTGGGGAGGCAGCATAAAGAATATGAACTACTGTTTAAGGAACGTCGTAATAGATCCTATTTGACTGTGGATGGGGATGAATTAAGCGGAAAAGATATTGTTTGCCGAATGAAAAAAGAGGAACTATCACAACTCTACAGGACTGGTATATTGGTTCTAAACCAAGGGAGGTTCATAGTTTTTCCATGATTTATCACATTTCATTAACTTTGTGCAGACAAAGAAGTAATCTCCCTAGAAAGGTGCATAAAGATCTGAGTGGAAATCAAAATGAGAGTGTAATGAAGGATGCACTCAAAAAATTTGCGAAAATGTGTTCGGAAATCAATCAAAAGGCGAGGATTAGAAACTGGACAGACTTTCTAGAGAGAATTACAAAACTTAGTTGTTTGATTGACATATGGAAGGACGTGAATAAAGCGCGAGGTGTTCGAGGCAAGATCAGCACTCGCGCTGATCCACAGAAGACAGCCAACCAGCCTATTCCGAGATGGTGTGGATCGGCCAGTTTTGTGGCGTTGCCTCCGGGAGTGCAGGTCTCATTACAAATTAAAAGTTCATTTAGTAGTAAACTGGTTCAGAGTCAATGTACACTGGAGGATATAAGTTCCAATGACGAAAGGTGAGTTACTGTATGCTATTCAACAATGAAGATCTACAGCAGGAGGGGGGAAGGCCACGTGTAGACTTGATATGTCTAATGCTAGAGGCTGTATTCTCCTTAAGCGGGGGAAAGCAGTTATTGTGCCACTACCTAAAAACAATGGAGATTATCGTCCCATATCTTTGACCTCTTGTTCTACCTTGTGTGCCTGCACCACTAGGTAGACCCCGCAATACTTGGCAAGCTGCTGCGTCACATGATTATTGTGTGGCCACCGGCAACTCAAGGGAGTGCCGTTTTGATACCTACTTCTTTTCCTACACGTCGAAGCTTTGGAACTCTTTACCTTCTCATGTTTTTCTCAACTATGACCTGGCACATTCTAAAAGATAGGTTTTTCACTTCCTCCAAAATACGTAAATACTTTCCCCCGTCTTTTATTTTTCCCTTTCATTATTCTCTCTATTTTCAATTAGGGCTGGGCCTTGATGTGGACTTTTGTCCGTGACTGGAGTCTTCAACAAAAAAGAAAAAGATTGGATGTATAAAGCTGAACGTCTTTTATCCCCAATGTACATGTGTTTATGAAAGGGAGAAGCACTCTTGACTATGTTGTTGTGTTTGAATAACTCTGAGGCGCAATGTAGAGCGTTTGTAGATCTAAAAAGGGCTCTTGATAGTGCAAATAAAGAAGTTGCAAACTGAGTAACATGTTAACGTGTTCGTTTTTTCCGGGAAGCTATTGAAATGGACTGCTGATTATTTAAGTAATAGAATGGCTTGAGTTTGATTTCAATATGAAGGTTGTTATTCAGACTCAAAAAGATGGAGTGTGGGATTCCACAGGATGGTGTTCTTAGCTCCATCCTTTCTAACATATTAATGAGCATAATAGCTCGATATGATTTCCCGGTAATGCCTGGGTTATGATAATACATGCTGGTGACATTGTCTCATAATGTAAAAGTGTCAGCAATATGCAAGAGGCCTTAAACGCCCTGAGTATACTTTGTCGTAAGATGGCCTTTGTAATTAGTGAGGAGAAAATAGATATCAAGTTAGAAATTGTGAAAAAAGGATCTACATTTGAGCGGATTATGTTCAGAGAAAGTTGATGTGAACAAATACATTGGAATGCACATAGGATGTACGTCCAGCAGAAGAGTGCATGAGGTACATTACATGAAGAATGCCTGCAAAGGCCGCTTAAGACCTTTAAGAGCTCTGGCATACCAGGGAAATGGCGCGGGCATTCCCATTATAAGGTTATTCTGTGTCAGCACATTACGTTCACCCACTGACTATGCAGAACCAGTTCTCATTACGTATAATAAGAAGGTTATTCAGAATCTTGAAGTCACAGAAAACGAGGCCATGAGAACTATTCTAGGTTGCTTACGGAAAACTAAGATTGAAATCATGAAAATGGAGTTAGATATACGTAGTATTGGACATAGAATAAAGGAACTTGCTGTAATTGCTACGCTGTGAACTATTAACGGAGGTGGAGACAAAAGATTGTCTCATGCAATGATGTGTTTAACTGAGAACAAAGATCGCGGTAATGTGCCCTGGTATGCAAGGACATTGTATTGTGATATGATGCAGTATGTATTTCATAACCACTATATTTCATTACAAATATTTCTAAGGTTCACCCGATGGCAAGAAGGATGCATCGAGGTAGGTATTTTACAGTTTGAGGTAAAATAAGATGATTGGCATCCCAATGATTTGCGAAATTATTTTTTAGAGAAAATAGATAGCTTACCCATACGAATCTCTATACATATATGTTGTGATGGATCAGCGTTAAGTGTGGAGCGGACGGGAGGAGGGTGTTTACATCAGGAAATATTCTAGTAATGAGAGTTTGGCAGAGGAAACAGTAAAGAAGTGACAACACCTCATCAACGAAGGCTGAACAACATGCAATTTGTGAAAGGTCTTCACGCTGATGCATAGATGTGTAAGGATGTCCGTTCTTCTCTTTTTTTGACAGTGGTAGCAGTGCACAAGATGCCTTATAGAGTAAAAATCCGTGTCCCTGTCATGTTGTTGATATATTAAAACAACTGGTAACAGTATTGCAAGAAATGAAATTCAATGTGCAATTTGTATGTATTCCATCACATGATGGGATTCATCTGACTAAATTGGCTGATGAGTTGGCCAGAAAGGCACAAAAATGTATTCAGATATTGTTAGTCATAAACGTACAGACTGATAAAGAGTAAAATGAAGAGAGGAAGAGAAGAATTGGAAGATGTAAAATGAGGCGTGATTGCCAGATATGGTTAGAGTTTACAGAATTGTTTGTAAGTGTTACAATTCACCACTGTAATTTAGGGACTAACTGTGAACACTGTTCTGATAACAGTAGGACTGGGATATAAAATATTATTATAAGCCACGTGTAGGGATGAAGAAATTGAGGGGAGGGGGGAGTAGTACACTACCCTGTTCTTTTGATCTAAGATATGTCAATGAAATATTTCAATTTCAGTTCACTATCAAGCAGTTTAATCTTTGACGGGTTTTAGTGGTCAAAATTTTTTGCTCCAAGATTGATGGTGTCAGTTTGGCTGAGAAATATCATCTGTCCAAACGAAAGAAGGATGTGAATCATTTTTCTTTCTTGTATGTGTGTGTGTGTGTGTTTGTGTAATTACTCATTAATACTGTGCGGTGAGGGAGTTCAAAGCTCGTGGTGTAAAAATGGTTAATAGAATGTCTTTATAATTCGTGGATCCTGAGTTTCAACGTAGTTACATTTCTTGAGTTATGATTTTCAAATGATAATCACCAAAAAAGAAATGATATTCTGCAGTACTCTTAAGGCAACTGTATGAGCTCAGTACATTTATGGTGTACGTAAATCTGTAGGCAATGTTTCTCGGTGAAGTGGTTGTGGTTGGCCGAACGTCACAGCACTGGATTATTCCCACAGGTCATTTTCTTCTCATAAATGGATGATTCTTAACACTGCAGTGTTAATGCAAATCTTCTCCGTTATATTGTTCTCATGTATAAATTTTTTACAAAACGCATCACTTATGTTTCAACGAGACATCATTGTCCTTGGCCTTCATCTTCCTGTGATCTTGTTGAATGATATTCATTTGATATCTTCATGCAGTGATAACAAGAAACTATACACAGTTGTACAGCGAGTCGTCAGAGGGGAAGGTAGTGGGCTGGAACGTGTCCTGGGCCATCAGTGGCAGAGGCTGGCGGGAGGAAAGTTAAGACCCATTACCGTACTTCCTGCAGGACACATGCTCCTCCCCGCCGCAGCTGACCTGCCCGCTAACTCGCATACGACACGTTTTACGCTTTATGATAAAACGCTCAGTGTTCTCCATCCAGATGATAAGATAAGACATACAGGTCATGAGGATCACGCACGATGATTACAGATGCACAGGCATATACACAAATTTATATTTGAACACGTCGCGCTAATTACCGAAAGATCGGCTAGGTGGCTCAGACAAGCTAAAAAGCCATGTATTTTACCCTACATGTATTCTATGTATTCTATCTCTTATGTGAACGAAATGATCGATCCCCTGATTTTAGCAAATCGCTGCGGACCATCTGCTAATCACAGTAAACACAGATGTCTGAAGGGGCTATGAATGATTGTGTATAGCCATCAGTAGCCACTGGGAATCATGACTTCAAGCCACTGTATGATTATCTTACAGTTAATGTAACTTTGAACTTTGGAACTCATAAGATAAGAAGCGTTAGAGTTTTAGCGGTGATAATTGTATAATGTCGCAAATCTCATCTGAAAACTCTCCTCTCATGTTACTCTTATGGTAAGACAGTATCATTTTCAGCAGACAGTAAATGTGTAGTCTTTTTCAAGAACCATCGTGGTCCAGAGGAGTTCATATCCCTGAACCTGAGAGG
>JAUUDW010017451.1:0-10037 GCA_032361385.1 Panulirus guttatus | reverse complement strand
CAATTATAAGACGAGACAAGACGGTTAAGCTAAAGTGCCTAATGACATGCACTTATGGTACACTCTCTCTCTCTCTCTCTCTCTCTCTCTCTCTCTCTCTCTCTCTCTCTCTCTCTCCCTCCTGTGAGTGTTCTGTGTCTTCTGGCTGTCAGTGGAAATTTTTAGTGTGAAGACCTCTAAAAATGGCTATTTTTTCCCCAGGTCTTCACTGTATTTATATCTATGTCTCGGACCAGTCACCCTATTTTAGGCAGCGTCAAGTATCTCGTAGCCTTCATTGTGTACTTGCCCTGCCTTGCTCTAGGCCTGTCATTTTGTACAGATCTTTATCGACTAATGTGTGCTTCCAAGCCCTCATAATGCTTCTCAAGCTTACTGCACCTTGTGACCCTCCTCCCACATTCTTGACCGACCATCAGGTCAAAACGATACATTTCCGCTATTTTTCAAGAGCTCTTTTCTTAGTCTTTTTTGTCTCGAAAGTCGAGCTTCGTAGAAAGAGATTGTTTGATAACAAAAAGTGGTCAAAATGAAGACAGTGTATGCTGGTGGAAGAAGGGAGTAGATAAAAACGTATGTGGCGCCACGACTTCTCTTGTGTTGTCGCCTAGTCAGGAATGCAGTTTGAACAACTCCCTCCAGCGTTCAGTTGAAACATTCCTTTATTATTTTAAAGCAATGATGATACATTCCTCGAGTGTGTCTTCTTTTCGAAGGAAAGCGTTCCACTGAAAATATCGGCAAAAAGAAAGTTGCTGGAAACTTGGTTCATTCTTTATGTGGCACTTCCTGTGACCTCCCGTGCGTGACATACAAAATAGTACAGCAAAAACTGTAAGGTGTCCATCAGGTCTTCTAAACAAGGCAGTAGGGAGGCGCAGAGGGAAAAAGACCTATAGAAGCTAGAGAGATCAGGCGAGAGCAGAGATGCTGGAGTGAGGTACCAGATGAAATAGAAGGAAGACGTTGGGATTGATGATGTTGATGATAGCAGCAGTTATGACGGTGATGCAGGTATTGGTCGTGGTAATGTTGTTGATGGAGATAGGGATAGTGGTAGTGATAAAGATGGTGTTAGCAGTGACATTGGTGGCAGTGGTGGCTGTCGGGGATGTGCCTGTGGTGCAGGTGTTGGTGGTTATAACACAAGTTGCAGTGACAATAACGAGCTGGGACAAGTGGCCGAACATTTCTAGTTTTTTTTTCTAGTATTATAATCTTTAGTTCATCACATTAAGGTCTGCAGATTGTTATGTCGGGGTTACATCTACTACTCTTCCGCCCCAGACGTGGATCTATATATGTAGAGAAGGTACCAAAATGTTCGTCAAAAGTTGTATTTTGAGAAGTGAACGGAGACTTCATGCTCTATGGAAGGATTTGGTGCCTGCGTTGGTCTTGCAAGGTCGGTGTCAACTTCTGCAAGTGTTACAGTTACAGTCGTTTTCTCTCTTTCTTATCACTCCATTTTTTTCTTCTTATTTTTCCGATATTTGTTTTAGCTTCCCAAAAATCTGATCTCTGTATAAAACAGCTGTTACTTATGTTTGAAAATAGAGATCTTTTAATGTGTCCAGTGATCATTTCTCATCAACTTACGCCTGACAGTTCGTCTGTTATCTACAGCCATCTAAGACCTACTAGCATCCCTAGATCCATATCTTTACCCAAATCTAGAATTCAGATCTTTAGAAGGTGGTAGGAAAAGTATACAAAGAGTGGCATCTGGTGTATGAATGAACGACCTTCGATTATATGAGTCGGTATTCAGGCGGGCGAAAAAAGGTCGGTAGACTTATTTGGTGACTGGATCTGGTGTAAAGATCCCGTGAAGCTGGTTCCGTGGCTGCTACACTGACTCAGCTGTTCCTAAGAATCAACAACTTAGCATGTCCGATTCCCCGGATGGTTCTTATTACCGGTACGGCATTCACCGAGTTTCAAACTTTAAGATGATGACTGGAATGTTCTTGTCGATAATGTTTCATTATACAGTGACTGAAAGTTGGATATTGTAATATTAAATCGTTGAGCACTACTTTTCAAAAGCGTCGCCTGCACTGGAGTGAGTAATGGTGGTAGTGGGTGAGTCCGAACAGGTGATGGTGGGCAGCATTCAATATCTTGTTTGAGAAGCTTCCACAAAGATTATGTGGCTAAATTAACCTAACTTCCTGATCTAATTGCCCCCAGTGTTTGAATTATCTCTATATGTGAGTTAATTGCATGTGCCGGATACGAACAATGCCTACAACTTTTAGGCAACCCCTCTCTATCACTTAGTTAATAACACAAAATTACCGAATCCTGTCACATATTGCTTCTTTTGCAATGCGATGTCTATCTGATCATATCTCGTATATGACTAGATGTCTGTAAAGATTTAGAAAAAGAGTGATCATATATTTCCATTGTGTATATACACTACATAATTCGTTTCATTCTACCGTCTATGATATAAAATTTCATGATGTACCTATAATTCAGTTCCGACATTCCATCAGTTTCCGTCAGTTACATAGTCTTGCTCCCAAGAAAAATATTTTTGTTGACTGCAAAGCGCGGGAGGACAGTTCCCGCTTAGGCCAACAGATGGTGGTGGCGTATAATCGCTGCCTACCTCCTCCTGCCACCTAGTGTCTGAGGAGGAAACTGTAACACTCCGTAATTACTATTTATGAATCATACATGAAAGAGAGAGGCAAGTCTTTCTTCTTATAAGTAAATATATGAATTTTAATACCAAGTCATGGTTTTGTTCGTATCATATTATAATGAGGAAAGAAAAAATTGAGGGGTCAAAGACCGGAACATGATGCGGCAAAAGTACACTGATTACTTTTCTGTAAAAACATTAGATATTCATATTGCACCCATGCACATGAAAACTCACTGTCCCAACACCAAACTATAACACTGAATTGTATGTAATTCTTTTTGTCGTGATTATTTAGTGATTTGTCTTAACTTTCAGTGTCCGGTTCCTGGTGTTTTGATGAGAGCTCTTCCAAAGGTAAAGAAGAAATTATTTTGTTATCCTTGCTTACTCAGTGCTCTCTGATTTTCTTCGGCTTCAGTTCGCTCTTTTCTTCACTCGTACGCTTTATTCATGTTTTGTTACTCTTGTGCAACTTACTGCTTTCCAGTGTCTGAGGGAACATTTAGCCAGATGTTTAAGTGTATCAGTATGCTTACGACCTTGACCTATGATCTCATTATATCCTGCTACAAACACGCAAGAAATAGCCTCACCACCTCCATCACACGCCAAGGAAGCTTCTAAATACTTCAGGCATATTCTATGCGACAATTCTAATCAACAGCCAGGGTATTTGTTGGGAAGTGTTATGGATGAAGTGAACTATGTAGCAGCAGCCTCAAACTGACCACCGCATGCTGCCACCACCTGCACTGCAGTTGCCACATGCTCTGTCTCATACCCAGTACCGCCGGGCCACACACTCTGCCTCTGTCATCTTCAGTACTGCCAGGACACACACTCGACCTCCCATCTACGTTGCTGCGACCGCAAGCTTTACTTTTCATATTGGAGACAACTAGGCTGCGAATTTAGTTTCAATCTTATCGCTATCAAAAACCATTCTTTTTTAAGTTACTCCTAATCACAAAGAAGTAGGCTCATTAACTTGGAGGGAAATTTGATTACAACCTCAAAAATACAAGTATCTTGCCACAAGGTACTGTACATTTCATTCAGGGTTTGTTTATGCCTGTGTCTGGAAATTTCAACTTTTTTCACAATCTACATCCTAATATTCTAGTGTGTGTGTCATACCCATGCCCATACACTTTGCATTCATAAGATGAACATTACTCTACAGTCTAAACTGCTAATGGTACCTGTAGCTCAGCTTTATGCTAGCAGTGGCAATATCCAGGTTTGTTATTTTCTCCACACATGATTATACTAAACACAATTCATTGCCATGGCTACTGTATCCACGAGTGCCTGTTGCATCCTTCTTTTTGCTTCGAATCCATCTGCTGCTTCTTTCCTGATTATGCTTCAAAAACCTCCGCATGACAACTTAATACTGTGTTCAAGATATCCTTTTAGTACATATCTAGCGATAGCATCAACTTTATTGCGTTCTCAGAGAACTATGTGAGACGGAATGACACTCGTTTACCTTGAATTCCTTTGTTAGCAATGCGTCCGTATCTGTGGCTGGCTGTAGATACGAGCAGGTTACTTATTGCTGCTAGGGTCTTTAGAGCAAGCAGTAAGGAGACAGAGCCAGATACATTTGAATCGTCTGTAGCTGCAAATTTTGAAGAGCGATGAGAATGGTGAGCAATTCATATTTGAAGCAATTCAGATGCTAATTTATTTCTTGGAATATTTTGTCATCGTAGTTAAGCCGGGTCATATCATCTTTAGTTTGGAGATTCTGTTTGGTCAAGAGAACAGGACTTCAAGGACGCTCTGCTTTTCTCATCATCTGTACCGTCTGGACACGTGCATAACCTTTCTCATCTTTATACTACTAAGCCTTGCTCTACCTTCCCTATCCTTGGCACTATTGGCCACAGGCTTTGTCATCCTTAATCTCAGCACTACCAAGCTACACTCACTGCCTCACACATCATTGGTACTGTCGGACTACATGCCCAGCCTCTCTCACCCAGGCATCATGGGATTACACTCTATCTTTTCTACCATTGGCACTGCTCCACTACACACGCTTCCCTTCGCTCTTCCTTGTCACAAGGTCCCTGATTCGACCACTCTCATCCTCGCTGCTGGTTTATACGACCGCCTTCTTCATCATTAGTATTGATGGGTTAAATTTTCTGCCTCTCTCGTCCTTGGCACTGATAAAACACGCGGTTTTTCTTTCTTTTCTTTCGTATTTCAGGGAAACCCTTACTTCCTTTCCTGTCCGTAGCACTGCCAGTTCTCACGCTTTATCTCTCTAATCCTTTCTTATCGTGTTGAATGTAGGGCTGGACAGCATATGGGAAGGAATGGCAAGATGATGAATGGAAGAGTGGTGGATGTACATAAAACGTTGATTAGAAGTGGGTTCTTACATGATGAGATATCTCATCTAAAAACAAACATACAGATGATTAATTAAGCAAAGACTGGGGGTGAATAAATACCCGACGGGGCACTGCACAAAACAATAGTTTATTCCAAACAAAACATGCTCTCAAGGTACCCAGGTTCTACTTATGACTCTTGAATGAATAAAGGTATTCATCAATATATATAAAGATGTACAAAGTAAGTTCCACAGAACGCTCATCTGCTTTACGTAATTCTCTCCTTTTCTTTCATTCCAGGTGAGAGTTAGTATTGCCGAGTTTTGTTCCATCTTCCGAGACCAGAAGGTAACTAACTGTTATGTCTGATAACACTGTCTATATTTCGGACGAAAAAAGATCTTCATTGTCCAAATGTTTACCTCGATAATTGTGACTTTTGAAGCCTAGGTTGTATTTTGAAAAATGTTCATCTTTCTCTGGATAATTATGGCTTCTATATACAATACTGCATTTTGAAAGAAAAAAATTGTCATTTCCGGAACATAAAGAGCAGGTAAGGTAAAGCAAGTATTCTTACTATCTTAGAGTGATCAGGGGATTCTGCTTCATTCTTCTTCTACGACCTGCAGATGGTCCCTCTTCATCTGGCATAACTTGTGCTTTCAACAGGGTGTTATTTGCTGTAGATAAACAAATAAGTAGATAACTGAGAGATGAATTAACAGATGAGAAAGTGTATCTTCCATATTTCAGAGCAGCAGGAATTTCACTTCTCATATATTATTTTCTGAAGGTCAAACACGACTCCTGTATACACCAAACTCCCCTAGACTTTTCAAAATCTGTCAGCTAGATATATACTGCCTTCCATCTTTAAGGGGTCATAACAAAACCGTCATCGTATGTTGCATCACAGAACCCTCCTCTGTGTTAATTCTAACTTCCAAACTACTCATGAAAGCAACCATTTCTTCTGGTGAACAATGAGTTGGATTGTCTCACTTTCTTTTCTCAGATGAAAGTTTGATTAGGGGTTAATCGAGTCTCTTTCGAGTTCATTTTTCATGGATTCTTTTTTTCTATTTTTCCTTATCTTTGAGTGTGCTTATCTTTTTCATAAATCTATGAATTACTACATCTGAAAAACTAAAACAAAAATTACACCAAAAATGTTTTATTTCGAGTACCATTGGTGCTTCGGGCCTCAACTCTCGAGACTTTAAGTGTTAAAAACGTCAGTTACGAAGCTGGTACCTGCCACCATTTCACTTTCACCAGCCCAACTTTAATAGTCTCGTATCTGGGACCTGCTGATCTATCTGAGACATCCAGCACACCCCGAGAAGCCATTAATTTTCCAATTAAGTCAACCACAGCCCAAGCTGCACCTCCAGCCGCTCTTCAATTATCCGCTCGCTATCCACTTAACCGGACGCAAGCTGCGGTTGGGTGGAAGGATGCGGTTGTTGGTGTGTGGTGCTGGTCGGTGGTGACACATGCCAGGCCGTAGGAGAGTGGGAGAGTGAGGCTGTTGGTGTGTGGTGCTGGGCGACGGTGGCGCTCCTACCAGGTTGTGGGAGACTAGTTTGAAGAAGCCGTTGGTGGATGATGCTGGACTGTGATAATGTCCCTAATTGCAGGTGAGTGAGGAAGGGGAAAATGTTAAGGGGCAAAGGCTGAAGGAAACTCAGTGTTGGAAATCTGATCAAGATTTTACATATACCACTTAGAATTCTACATAAGTATTGAATACTTATTTGAGTACTCCAAGTACTCAAGACTGTGCCTCGAAAGTTGTGTCTGTGACTGCCTATTCTATTTGTAGCTCCTCATACCTGTGCTCATCACCCTACCGACGGCAAACACTATCATTTCACTCCAGCCACTCCAATCAACAATCACGTTATCCCATTTCAAAGCATAATTATAAAAGTCAGACCATAAAAACAAGAGTGTGGACATAAAATTGTGTCCATCAAGTTTGATTACCGTCATAAAAAAAAGTGAATCCCGGAATTCAACCAATGAACTAAATTTTCTCTCGGCACTTCAACCATTTCTCCTCCTGCTGGGCGTTTGTATCAGCGCAGTCGCCCCTCAGTGTTACTTTCGGAAGCAAAAAAAAAAAAACAACGCCACTCTACGCACAGTCTCATTCACCTAGCAACAATGGAGCAAAGGCCAAGTAATCATACAAAAAAGAGATATTCTCATCGATAATAAAACTGAGTATGATTGATGGAGAGTTTGTTGCCACCAGACATTTGCAGGAGATTACAGGCTACGTGATCATTTACCCGGCCGAGGAATGTAGGTTAGCCGTACGCAGATCCAGTAGTGTAAAAAAAAAAGGTGTGGTGTTTTAAAGGGGGTATGTCTTCGCTGAGTCGTTCACAACATCTTACTCAAGCATACTGGACATTATTTGCTCCTTTGTAGCGGGAGTGGGTTTAAGTGTTGCCCCTCATGTTTAATGGTTCATTAAAGAGGGATATGTTGATGGTATCCTGATCTGTGGGTGACGGAACTTCGGAGTATATTGATCATAATTTGCTTCCTGTTAAGTGAATCACGTAAGCTGTTTTTCCATGAAATTTACGGTGACTGATAAACTACTGCAGTATGATTCTGCAGCTTCCCTTTGCCATGCTTTCCACCCCCTAAACATCTCACAAACCCTCGTCCATTCAGCGCCTCAAACTAATCCACCTCCTCTCGCTTTTGCTCTCTTCCTCCCCTCCCTCACTCGCCCTCATACTGTACGTGCCGACCACCTCCAGACCTCCTCTCCTCTCCCTTACTAGCGCCATCGCTCAACCGCGACCCCCATCCGAGCAGCCCAGGTTGTGGATCGTCGACCATGCGTGTGGCTACCCTCGGCGACACTCTCACACAAAATGTCGCGATAATTCACCTCCGCAACAATTCTACACTCCCTCTGAGGCTGGGTCCTCGCTGCTAGTGTGCCGCGGGGCCTTGACTCGTGCACAACACCGCCGCCAGGGAATTTCAAGGGCGGGAGGAACGCCTTAAAGCGGAGGACTGATCGCGGCACTTGAGGGATATGAGTCGGACGTGAGGGCGGTGGTAGTGGGAGGCTGAATCAGGTTTGCCATACGTGCAGGGGAGAGGAAAGTCATGACTTTGAAAATTTACGGTACTGGTGGACATGATTTGCTTCACACAAGTGTCTGTTTAGTGCAGTTTAATTTCATCTGAGGCCTATGTGTTTATTTCTGTTGAGGACCTCGATGGGTTTACAGAGTGACTACAGCGGTGATGTTAGAAGTGAGCGCCACACCAAGTCGACGGATCAATACAGCCAGCCACAAGGCAGCCAGTTTGTGACACTTGGGCCCGAGCGCGATGGAGTTACAAGTAGAATTCCGCATCATCTGTTCTATGACAAGTAGTTCCTCCCAGGAATTCAGACCCGAATACCTACATAGCGTACCGGATCTACTCTGACCCGTGATACCGAATAATGCAAGCTGCAATACGTGCGTAGTAAGCCAAATGGCCCACGAAAACTACAAGGATCAGTTTCATCATAGTAAGATAATCAAATCTCAGCGACATTAATTGAAAGAAAACTAACGCGCTCAATAGAAAAAGAGACCAATGTACGCTGATGAAAGGAGCGTTTCATATTCTATCTAAGAACCACGTAATCTAGCGTGCAGGAGCAAGCAAGATGGTTATCAGACTCAAACATTTGAGCACTATGGCGAGGCGGAGGAGCGGCCGCCATCACATCACTGTCAACTCATTTTCTCTCTCTCTCTCTCTCTCTCTCTCTCTCTCTCTCTCTCTCTCTCTCTCTCTCTCTCTTTGCCTTAGTACTTTATCCTTCCCTCCATGTCGTCCTAGAGGGAGTAAAGGCAATTTCAACTGCCATTATAAATAAAAAAAGAATATCTCAATGTGTGGAGAGCTACAGTACCTAAACTGTGATCCACGCGAACGTGTTCGTCTCCTTTAATTCTACGTAGAGATCGTGATATTCCAGATCAATGGGAATGGAAATCTTGAAGGCCACTGAAGCAGATCCACTATCCTACTTTATCCCAAGTTATCTCGTGCTGAAGACCTGTGCTCCTACCACCCATGAAAATGTTACTCAGATCGCTATGTCGTTTAGATTTAGATTTATCTGATTCTAAGTCTCCTTCAACAAAATTGATTTTGTGCGACCTGCGCCACTACTTTAATACATGGACATCCCTGTGACTCGATCTGACAAAAGCTAATTGTAAGGTAAGCTGGATAATCATGCCGCCAAACTTTCTCATAGAGAAAATGATTGATCTCCCTAATATGCCCATGAAAGAAACGTTACAGCTGGAAATGATTTTGATCCTGCAATCAAATGATAAAAATTCCTACTTCACAGTTATGATTAACGAATGATTTTCTAGCGATCCTCATTCTTTCATCTCACTTGTTCCTGATTAAATGTTTCTTCCCCCTCTTCCCACCCTTTCCTTCCCTTTCACTACTCCCTCTCTTCCACTTTCTGACTTAATATAGCAGTTTCTGACACCTGAGCATTGACTTTGTTGACTTCATTGCGATTTTGTAATTATTCTCTTGTCCCACTGTTGAGGCTTGACTGATCTCCCACTAGATCACATGGATGTGCAGAGGCTTTTAGTCAGAGTTAGCAGACTCATTAGGATACATTAGGCCTGAAGGCGATCAAAGCCTCGTTTACAACAAAAGAATGTTCATCTAATACTTGAAGTCACATGCCACCTCACCTGATATACGTGCGTTTGGCTGTCAGTTGAGAGCTGAAATCAAATATCAGAGCATGAACCTTTTATATGATGCACCTAAAGCGCACACCCCCAGTAAGCCAAGGTAATGCGTCGTCCATCCGTATCGCCCAAAGCCTTCTGAGTGATAAAGTCTTGGAACGGTCCTTGCTAAATGTTCTTTCCAGTGACAAACTGATGCAGAAAAACATTTTAACGCTGCCAGAAACTAAAAAATATATAAACTTTAAGAAACTAAGTCATGAC
>JAUUDW010017440.1:0-10037 GCA_032361385.1 Panulirus guttatus | reverse complement strand
CCCCCCCCCCCCCCCCCCCCCCAAAAGGCAGGCAGGATATAATGGGGAATTGTCAGGTTCGTCTGAGAAAAAATTTACGAGAGATTAAGCTGAGTTAGGCGATTTGGAAGGAAGATTAGAAAATTGATGAAGTGATTGTGAGGCAGAATATGTGTGTGTGTGTGTGTTCAAATCCTTATATACACCGTGTCATCACTGCCAGAGGCTTTATACCCTGTACTAAACCAAGACGATGCAATACATGTGCCATATAATTATACCCACCGGGGCCGTACCTCAGTTTCTGCGAAGACGTCTCACACGAGGCTTCAAAAACGAAATCTCGCGAGGCTTCGTGTAGTCCCATAAACGCAGACGGGAGAAGCCTCTCAACTCTCACCAGGCCATAAAGAAAACTGTCTGGTACTACGACCTGGACCTCTTGAAGACCCCCTATGGGACGACGGGGAAGTGGCCTCAACCTCAACCTTCTTCCACCCCTCCCCTCATACCATCACAGTAGAATGTCAACAGGACTCGTAGACGTCGTCATTCCATCCACAGCCAGACGTCGGCTGGAAACTGTAGAGGAGAAGAAAATATGGCTCACGCTGATGAGTCTTGGAGTTCAGAGGGACGACTGTGGGAGAAGTGGGCAGGAGAGAGAAATGGAGGTGAGAGAGAGAGAGAGAGAGAGAGACGCTGGGGTGAGGAGAGGTCGGTAACCGAGTAAGTGGGAGAAAGGAAGAGTAAAGTCGCGGGTGAAGGAGGAGAAGCAGCGAGAAGGATGCTTTGGGAAAGAGAAGAAAAATGAGAAGCGCACTTGAGTAGAAACATGATCTACGAGAGAGCGAAGACTTAACGTTTATGATAAGGCAATGAGGCTCCTCGGGGTGTGGGGTGGGGAGGCAGGGGTGTGACCCCTGACATTAGCGGGAGAACAACCAATATGTCAACGAGTGAACTATCCTCGTACAGCCTGCCTCAACCCACGGGTCGTGCGATTTTAAAGGCGACGGAGACAACTGACGCGCGCACTAACACCGCCGCCTATATAATAAACTCGAAAGCAAACATTCAGACACACACGCACTCAATAACACAGCGTTACGCGTATGCACTGGTGAGTGTTTTGGCTTCATAGCCATATATAGACTGAATTAGGTTCCTGAGACGCGCCACAAGTACTCGTACGAGACCCACCTTAAGTATTTGTACAAGTATACGCATTCCAAGTACTTTCATAAGACGCTTCCTGAGTATTTGTTGCGTAAGGCGTAGCCCAAGCACTTGTACTGGGTACCACTTTTGGCAAAGCGGACTGGAACCATACTTTACGCTGCTTTGAGAGCAGGAAGGGGAGGGTTTTTTTCTCTCTTACGAACAGGATTGAGACTTACACATAACACGAAATATTTATCAAGAATTTCTTTCAGTTAACTGACATAATCTTCCCACATTAGATTATAAATAAAGAACGTCCCATTACACAACGTCAGTGATTAATTATCATATCAAAATTCCTAAAACAGATGTATCATAAATTTGAAAAGAAGATTAACGTAAAGGAGATTATTTGGGTACGATATAACAAGCCAGATGAGCGTTATTGAAAATTTCCTGCCATTTTTCAAAGCATAGTCTGGCTCCCTACTCGGCCAGGCCATAGTAGAGGTGTTTACACACACACACACACACACACACACACACACATCTATAATAGCTGCAGGAAGCAGAAAATTATAGTCTGAAATCTTACCAGTTTCAATAATTGATATCGCGTGTGATAAAAGTTAAAACAAATAATTATGACGAGTGATTCTGTTTAAACCTTCAGAACTAATCAAAAAATAATTTTACTATACCCTGGGAAGAGGCTAGGCTGCAACCCCCATCCTTTAAGACTTATACCAAAGTTTATTAATAGTATTACGTGGGCTTCCTGCTGGAAGAGGAGGTCTTAGCAACGGAACAGAAGTGTAAGTACAAGAAAGGAAGAGTGAGCAGAAAGTACCTACGTACTTACAAACGTATCTTCCGGCTTACCTACTTACCTCGAGAAGTTCTACCAGCTGATGCCTACCTAATTACTTACCCATCTACCTACCTACCTACTTTCCTACTTACGTTCATACCTACCTTCTTACCTACTTACTTACATACTTACCTACCTACTTGCCTAACTAGCTACCTATCTACCTACTTGCCTACTTACCTGTGAAGTCCATCATATGTCAGTAGGCATTCCAGCTCATTAAACCCCACAACAAAAACATTGGTCAAACCCAAATTCTATAAACCACCAAACACCAATGTGAGAAGTACAATGATATCACAATATGGCCGAACACATTGTTCCCTGACCACATTTACCCGCCAGGCAACCATATGGTATAATGATATCACAGAACCACAATGCCATATATCGTCAACTGCGTTATATACACTGTACATGAATTCAGAAACATCACACTTACATTGTAACGCTCAAGGCTTTAGCGCGAAGTGAATGCTAAACATTATCACAGACGGTCAAGTTCACCACCAAGTTCCCTTCAGTTCTGCCAAGGTAACACACTCTCCTACACTGGTATACATAATTATAGCAGTCCTCTTCTCGACGAATGGCATATATTCACCAGAATCGTAAGTCCTCCGACTTAAATGACGAAATACTGTACCTGCATTTTCCCCGCGTAACCGCCTTGCCCTCCGCGTCAAATCGTCCAAACAAACTAGTGCACAGCGCATTGCGTAGGTAATGACATAATCCATTACAAAATCATAACCGTAACATGTGTAATATCACGATCAACGTGCGTAATGAAAGACTGAACAATTTACATACAAAGGCTACAAAAAAGAAAAAATACAATAACAACAATCACCTAGCTATTCAACGTACTATCATCACCAGTGATGATACACTACCTACAGGCCGTTGGGCAGGGCTAGCAAGTAGCGCTCAACGCAGGAAAAATTTAGAGTTATGAATAAAGACTCTTTTGAGTTACATACTGTTAAGTTTAGGGAGAGAGAGTGTGTGTTTATGGACAGCACATCAGCCCACGTTTAGGTGGGGCAGAAATGAAAGACAGTAGTAGCCTAGGCTCGTCAGGGGAAACTGACAGCCACTACAGGTGCAAAATCACTGCGCCGCCGTCATTGACAGCCCACCCCTGTTACCCAGGTAGTACCTACCTGGCAAGTGGGTTTCCTGCCACCTACTACCTAGAGAGAGAGAAAGAGAGAGAGCATGTGAGTAAATGAGCAGCCACAGAGACACACACAGCAACGCCCCACTGGAGAAAGAGAAGGTGGGCAAAATCAGTATCACAGTGGGAGCAGCCTGTCTGTTAAGGCGATCGTGAACGCAGTCTCCGCCGCCGGTATAAATAATTCCCGTTATAAATAATTCATCCCAGCGCTCACAGGTCCTTGAGGCATGTCATTTCCCGGCCTGAAATCATGTAAGAATTGCATTACATATTCTGCCAGAACTCGAAACTTTTGCGCGAAAAGTAATTTGGCGTTCTGGGAAAAATTCTGGCGAGAGAGAGAAAGCGAGTGATGTCAACGGCACGGTATACGAAACCCTCCCTCAGAACGTATGACGTCAGTGAAGGGACTTCCAAGGCAAAACCTCAACACACACACACACACACACACCCTTGCGGTGCCCCCCAAAACCCTGCTGTGGATGTCTTCTTCCATTCCCCCCGAAGCAAGAGGAGCCACCGCCGCCTCCTCGCTTGAAGACAGGTTCTCATTTCTCAAGTTCGTTCCTCCAGCGATGTCTCTCTCTTTTGTCCGGCTGTGTGGAGGGTCTGTGTATCCCTCTGTCGTCCAAAGAGACTCTTGTCTCTCTCTCTAGTCTTGCATCTGCTCCTGAAGGATTCTTCTTCTTCTTCTTCTTCTTCTTCTTCGCTCTCGTAGAAAAAGGAATTCTGCATGGATCCTTCTTTTGAAAAATCTTGCATTTTGATGTCCTTATTGTGTGTCTACAGACTTCAAACACAAACACCTGACTACAGAGAAGTATGAAGTTACAGTTCTTGTTTAGGTTCATCAGGACTCTCAGGGTAGGTTGTGTCCGTGAGAATAGATGAACAGCTGGATTGCCTGTGTACGGTCTACCAGCGCCGGGGATCGAACCCTGGCCAGATATTTTAGATATATTAGATATTTCTTTTTCTTTTCTCCTTACCTCTCTATTTCATTAACTACTTTTTTCGTGTTAAATTCAAGGCCTGGCCTTGCTGAGAGCTCTTACTCGAGAGCGGAGCCTCTGACTTATAAGAAATAGAAATATTTTCTTTTTACATTAACCTCTGCATTTTCCAAATAAATGTTATCTTGACTGGTACCCTGGAATCCCCATCTTGTATATGTAAACATTGATATCTAACACCCTGTGTGTACACTCCCATTTGTAAACACTAAACACTAATCTTTGAAATCCAGATTGTAAAAACAATTTGGTATATGTAAACAGCGAGTTTCCCATTCTAATCCTTCGTAGATTATTACATTCTCATACACCCTTGTAGTTGGGTAGGTCACATTATATGTGCATTTCCCTCTGCTCGAATTTCTTATGCTACAGATTGGTGGACAACAGTGTTCAAACAAGGCTGTTTCGATACCAAAACCAGCCAAAAACATATATACTAAATTTAATCATTAACTTAAAACCACCACATTTGAGATATCACGTCTCAGTCCTTAACATATTGACATTAGTCTGTCAATAGCATGTACCGCCCGGCAAAAATTAACTTGCCAACGCTAACTAGCGACTGGAAAAGGCTAATTTCTGAGCGTCAGAAGGTAAACAGAGACTAACAACCATTCACTCCCACCTGGAGCTTAGAAGCGGCCCACGAACTTTAACAGAAAGGTTGAGTAAATAGTAAATATGTATTCATCTCGAGGTAAACAGTAAATATTTGCCATTCCCGGGTAACTCGAAACTGTGGACGTATGTTTGCTGTTGAGGGCCGACTACATACACACGCAAACAGTCGACGAACAAGGGAGGGTGGAGGAATTAACCTAGTTTCGTAGCAGCTGAGGGAGAAATTGAGATGAAGGTGAATGAGGTTGCATACACAATGCAGACAAAAAAAAAATTTGATCTACCTTAAAGTAAAGGAGAAGGGAACACGAGAGCATATCCTCTGAGGATAAGTATTTTCCAAAACTTCTTCGCTTAGGAAAAAGTTGATAGTGCTCTCTACAGACAGAAATGCCTTCCATGAGAAGGAGAAAACTAGGAGATATCCCCGACAAGAGAAAGAAAATGGTGAAAATATATCCTCGTGGAGAAGCGAGAAGGAAACGTTGAAAATTACTTCACATGAAGAAGAAGAGAGTCTTGAAAACATCCTCATAATGGGAAAAGAATTATGAAAATATGGAAAGAAGGAAAAAAGAAAGACTCTGCACAATAACATTCGTACAATCAAAATGATTTTATAGTTATTCAGATTTCCTCAAATTTGTTACTGTGTTTATGTCTCGACGCAGCAGGAGACCGACACGGCACAAATGACTCCCATGTCCCCGGCATGGAAGCTGATACAGAGCACTCCTGTGCCCCATGACGCCTGGGTCCTGTGTCCATCGTCACTCGGGAATGAGAGCGGCGTGTCAGCTTGCCAACCGGTGGGACTTTAAGGCAAGATCGCCCCTTCCACCACCACCACCACCGCTCAGGCAGGAGAGCCTGACGGGGAGACTGGATCCTTTCCACGCTAAGCCCGGCTTTAATACAGTGAGAACTGAGCCTTGGGTAATGCAGGAGTGGGTATATATCAAGGCGTTATCGGGATACACTCGGGCCAAGGCAAAAAACTGAGTGAGATGTAGGTCTGGGAAGGATCTAAACACCAGACTATGTCAGGGATGAGTCCACGCCAGCGAGGGTCTCGTCTCCCACGTAGATAAGAGCTTGCCAGCTCCTTATCAGGCCCAGGTGTGGCCATGGGCAGGGAAGACCCGCCTAGACGAAGGAAGGGACGGGCCCCGAGATCAAGGAAAGGCCTACCTTAAACTAGGCCAACGTCAGACGCCAAGATAGGGAAGGGTAGGACCTCTGGACCATTCCAGTGACGCTTTGCTTCCCTCACGTCCCGAGACGGGTCTGGACCGATTCACCCGCGTCCCGAGACAGGCGAGGGCCACTTCCCTGCCGCCGTCCCTCGACCCCCTTCCCCCATCACCAGTTCATCTCGTCGATTTTCCGAGGAGCTGAACCCCCTCCGGGAGGCCGGGTATTTAATTCCAGTTTTAATTATGGGGACAATCAGTCCTGTTTTCCCCAACCCTCCAGCGCTGTCAGACCGCGACAGGGCTGGGCTGACCTGCGTTGTGGGCATCTGAGAAGGTCGCCTCTTTTAGCTGTTGGTGTGACCCGATGACACGCTAGACCCTCCGGCCGAACGGAGAGGTAGACGGACGCACAGACGGACAGACACGTGGACGGAAAAAGATAGATGGATGGGTATAGATGGATGACGGACGGTTAGGTCGACGGATGCACGAACGAACTACCGGAGGTCAAGATGGAAACACGGTACAACCCTTTGACGTGACAATACAGCCCTTGAACACAAGGGAATGCCATACCCTTAGATATGATAGCCTGGCCTTTGAACTGACCCTTGGCTTTCCAGGCAAAAATCTCCATGACTCACCCTTAGGCATGATAGCCTGGCATTTGAACTGACCCTTCAGCTTACCCATTAAAGTCCTCAATCACGTACCCTTACGTACAATAGCCTGGCCTTTGAACTGAGCCTTTTAGCTCTCCAATCAAACTCCCCAATCATGGAAACAGATATATGAATCACTCTTTTCAAGAGGGGCCAGCGATGACTTCCTCTTGCGCCAGAGGCTCCATCTTCCTCCGTTAACAGAATGACCGAGTCTCACATGATTCCAACTTGGCTTGATGGCCTCTCAATCAGGGAACTTGGCCGCTTTACTGTGAGTGCCGGACCTGCAACAGATCGCCAGGGAGAGTCGTGTTTCACAGCCCAGCTGCTGATACCGCCATCTTCCCCGCAAAACATCAATAAAAGTTTTAATGGTTTTAAAAGTTTTCCGCCCCTGGTAAGGATGGATGATTCCCAGGGCCGTGAGCTTTGATGTGTGTATGTGTGTGTGTGTGTGTGTGTGTGTGTGTGTGTGTGTGTGCGTGTGTTTGTGTGGGAAAGGCGCCTTTGTGGGTTTTTATGAGTGTGTGAGAAGCGTTTTTGTAGGAAGTGTCTGTGTGGGTGTGTATGAGGTGTGGGGATACGTATATGTAGGAGGTATTTATGTGGGGGTATAGAAGTGTTGCAGTTTGTCTATATGTTGTATGTTGGGGGGAGAGCATCTGTATGTATCGGGAGGGGCATCTGTGTGTATAGGTATACGTAGTGTGTGCGTGGAGGTGGATGTTTATGGGTGAATTTCTATTTTGATACAGGGGAAGGGCGGTTCTACTCCCTCGTGTGATAAACTCATTGCAAACTTCTGTATGGCATCAGCATGCACAGTTCCAGATCTTTTGCTTATTCCATACATCTACTACTCTCGATACTATCTATCTATCTATCTATCTATCTACCTAACTATCTATCTATCTATCTAACTATCTATCTATCTATCTATCTATCTTTCCTTCCCACAACACCATCGTTGATAACTAGAGCCTCTGACCAGCCGATGGGCAGCGAAGATCACTCTCTAAACCGGCGGTGTTGCCGAACCAGACCCTATCTGACCAGCCAATGCGACAGTTGGATCAGGTAGACTCCCTCCCTCCCTCCTTCCCTCCCTTCCCCCCTCCTCCTCCTCCTCCTCCTCCTCCTCCGCCTCGTCCTCCTCCTCCTCCACCACTTCGCCGCCGCAACTAAACTTCATCAAAGTCTCGGAATTTCCGGAGCAGCTGCTGCAGCTGCAGCAGCGAAGGCGACGACGACGAAGGCGACGACGACGAAGACGACGGCAGTGGTAGTAGTGGCTGCTGCCACTCCTTCCGACGAAATTTGTGTCGCTGGGAGTTAGTGGGTATCTGTGTCGGGCCGGACTGACTGAGTTTATGGAGGAAATACTTGTGGGTTTTTGTCAACAAAAAATGCTTTTTTCTTTGCTTCTGAGTGAAGAATTCTAAGCACCGCTTCCTATCCTACTCGTTCGTTCCCTATCCATCTCACATGGTATCCGAATCCTCCTTATTTATCTACGGACCGACAAATGATCTGGTGGGGGTAGCCAAATGCGCCTAATGAAAATCACATAACGAGATTACATATGCTCTTTAAAACTAATGCGTATCCTATGGCCTCTGGCTTAATTAAAGGCCAATCTGCAGTCCCTGGCCCATGATGTTCAGCAAAATACATACATACATGCATATATATACATACATACATACATATATGCATACATATATACGTACGTACATGTACTGAAATGGATTACTGGAAAAACAATGATAGAATCTTTTTTCCCTACATCTTCAATCTTTTTTTATCATACTTTAATTGAAACGCAAATTTCACCTAGTCATTCTCCAGTCTTGCAAGGCAGGAAAGTATCACCGTAAGTGAATCGCTGACTCCATCTTCTTGCTTTTACTCTATAGGAATTTAGTCCCCCATTACTGACTCTTTGAACGAATCTTTTACATTTCCGATCACAGACTTAATTCCGTTTCCAGTCTGACTATTCGTGGCTCCAAAATTCAGTAATGTAGTCTGGGAATTTTCTGAAGTTCAACCAAAAGTATAAAAAAAAGTATAAAATCATTATTCCCAACATGTTCATTCATCTGACATATGAATGGTATTACTGTTGGAGATACAAGGGGGAAAAGAGATAGTTTGAAATTCAGGACTTTGTCTAAAGCCTTGTCAGGTTTGTGGTTCTGGAAGCTTGTCATTCTCCTCTCTATAATACTGGTTCCTCAGAACGTAGTGGAAATTGTAGCTTCCTAGCAGACAGTTAGTTCCCTTTCCAGCTGAAGCGTCGCATTCAGCAGACAATCCGCTTTCCAGCAGACAGACAAGCTGTCCACTTTCAGCAGGAGGCTGTCGACAGTCAGCAGACAGTCCCCTTTACATGCACAAACCTCTTTCCAGAAAACAGTCCACTTCTAACACACAATCCACCTTCCAGCAGATAAACGGTCCGCTTTCCAGCAGACAGTCCAGTTTCCACCAAACAGTACACTTTCCAGCAGACAGTCCCATTTACAGTAGACAATCCAGTTTCCAGCAGACAATCCACTTTCCAGAAGACAATCCACTTTCCAGAAGACAATCCACTTTCCAGAAGACAATCCATTTTCCAGCAGACAATCCAGTTTCCAGAAGACAATGCAGTTTCCAGCCTACAGTCCAATTTCCAGCAGACAATCCACTTTCCAGAAGACAATCCAGTTTCCAGCATACAGTCCGTTTTCCATCTAGCAATGTTTCCCGGCGCCTCCAGCAGTAAAGAACAGATAGGGGGCTTGTGAGAGTATGCGAGTGGGTCTGTAAGAGTACGTACTGGGACTGGGAGGGCTGAGTTGGTGGCTCCTGGGAGAGTTGGTTGTTACAGACGGGATCGTAGTGGATATGGGAGAACAGAGGTGAGTGAGTGAGTGAGTGAGTGAGTGAGTTTGGTGTGAGGTAGACTTGATTTACGTGGAAAGGTTGGTGACTATGTATATCACTTGATGCTGTATTTGGACCTGCTCTTTGACATTTCGTTTCCCCAACAGACTACCTACATCCTCTTCCGAAGCGGATGTTATCTACAATCCAAAAGTGGGTACAGACTAAGTTCCATGAATGAACGATGCCTTTCACTTGAAGCCGGATGGCAAATGCAGAGTACATGGGAGTACATAAGAAAGCCAGATAACAAGAGACCTGATGGCTCGCGTCGAGGTAATACCATCCCAGATTGCTACTCTGTGCAGATGGAAACAGGACAGTAAAGCAGAAAGTTCCTGTCCACTCCACCTCTCTCTCTCTCTCTCTCTCTCTCTCTCTCTCTCTCTCTCTCTCTCTCTCTCTCTC
>JAUUDW010017418.1:0-10038 GCA_032361385.1 Panulirus guttatus | reverse complement strand
AATACATCATTTACGAGACCTGACTGACTGACTGACTAACTGGATGGGCAGAGGCGGTTGAGGTGTGGGCACGGAGAGAGAGAGAGAGAGAGAGAGAGAGAGAGAGAGAGAGGGGGGGGGAGGAGGGTAGTGGTTACCTTTCCAGGGCAGCGGCCTGGAAAGCAGTCCTGCCTAGAGGGACCTAGCCAGCTGGACCCACGCCAAGGAGGAAGTGAAACCAACACAGCTTTCCTCATCAAGCCCCCCCCCAACCAACCCCCCCTCCCCTACACTCTCCCGTAGGGCCAGTGTCACGTGACCCACGATGGAGGAGAAACCAACCCTCACGACTACCTCACCCCATTCACGCGACCCCAATCCATCATGCTCCTTCCCCCTACACACACACACACACACCCGGTAGTCTTCCATCACACTAAATATATGGAGGAGAAACCCTGCCTCCTGCATCAACTCTCCTCCCTCACACTACCATCTACCTAAACAAATCGTACGGACATGACTCCATCGCACCTCCCTACACACAGAGAGAAGGTAGGACTCCATCACAATGTTAAGAGAAATCCGGCCTTGTATCGACCTCTCCTCCCTGAAATCTCCGTCTGTCTATCCCTCCTGGTAGATATCAATCCGCTGTGCAACCACGTGTTCACCTCGTCATGCACACACCAAGCCAGCGAACTCTAACCTACCACACAAGAGGCCCTGCCCACCACGCCTAGATCGCCTCATCTGCATACTGCCCACGCCTAACCCTTCCCTCTGTAAAATCTCTTCATCAGTCAAGAGAGTAACACATTTCACATTGACCACACCAAACAGGTCAGCCCGTGTGTGTGTGTGTGTGACACACCCAACATGATCCTGGAAGACAGACAGAAAGACTCATCATCTAGAAACGTCCCTAAAATACATCTACAACTTAAAAAGGTGAAAAAAGGTATGATACTAACGTATTGTCTTCCACTCTAATAAGAATCCCAGATTCTTTTCCTACACCTTGCGATGAGGCGAATCAGTGCACACACATTATGCAGTTTTACTCTAACCCAAGACTATACACGCTGACCTAAAGGAAGTAACGTAGTTTACTCCACAAGCTGAAATTTCTCCTTGCAAAATGACGCAGACGCGAACATTTACACATACGCAATTCATCGCGTCATACGCTACAAAATATATATAAATAATATGTATATATTCGGACCAATCAACTCTAAATGCGAAGAAACGGCATAAGCAGATCTTTGAATTACCCAGCAAAACATGAAAAGATTTAAAACTTCAAGGTCTGATCTCGACCTCGACCTTTCCTGCATCATCCTTCTGATTACGAAAAATCCGACACATTTTACTACTAAACGAAGACACTTGTGTCCTGCGAGATCCTATCAGTCCGGGTCTTGAAGGACACGGAAAAATGAAGTATCTGAAGTAATCTTCTTTCCATTCAACATCACCAACTGCGTGGCGCTCTACACCAGTACTGGTCCTCTCGACTCTCCCACGATCGCCTGGGCCTCATCCAACACTTAAAAGCCCAGGCACCATTTACGCCACAGTCATCTGCCACCACCGATCCCTCGTCCCCCGGGTTGCAGTCCGGAACCACAACCGCATCGCAGCTGATACAGAACGCCACAAGAACAGCCCCGACCACTGTGAGAGTCAGTATCTGCGTTTACAAAAACACTTCCACACTCGGAAGTTTTATTTCAGGTGTAATGGCGCATATCATTTCGCTGTGTTCATACGCTCAGCAATTCGTTGCATTTAATCATAAGAAATGTTTACTACTATCATTTTCATTACTATTATTACTATCATCATCGTTACTACTCTTACTATGATTAACAAAACTATCATTATCACCCTACTATTGTTATTATCATTAGTTTTTATTACTATCATCATCATTCAACTCACACATGGGTAGAAAACAGATCGGTCAACAAGACATCTAGCAACAATAATATACACCAACTAATACAATGACCGTCTGCATTACCAACACTGCCCACAGATATACTGACATTCTTACACCCGGGTTGGATGACACTCCTCCCGGGGGAGGGGTCACGTTAACCTGGCTGCCTGCGGTTCAGAGAGACCATTACACGCCCCGGGCTGACCCTCAGGCGCTCACTTACCTAATATTGTCTCACGTGGTTTTGAAGAGCTGTCGACTTAAACCTCCAGGACAAACGGGTGTCGACTTTAACATCCAGTTCCGTATCATACCCAGTGTTTTTACTCTTTAAACCAAAAACACGAGACATACAAGTCTCAAGTCATTCCCGAACACCTATCATACTGGTTCTTACGATTTCTTCTTATATACAACTGCTGCTTCTCCCGCCTTAGCGCAGTCAGCGTCAAGACCTATGGAAAGATGGCCTCACCTGCACGCAGCCACTCCACAGCTGTCCTGCACAACGTGGCACCAAAACAAACTACAATCATTTCCGATGTGACAGAGAAACAACTACAACAAACAATGAACTTTTATAACCTCAGGAGATAATCCCGGTTGTACAAGGGGGGGGGGGGGGAGAGAGAGAGAGAGAGAGAGGAAACACAGTACCATCACGCAAACATAAACCTGTCCAAAACATGTTTAAAAATTATGTCACCTTGCGCGTGTACCCAGCTCTCAGACCTAATTATGACATCAGCCTCGATCTCCACCGTCCAAAACCCTTTCACGAAATGCCAGACATTCTCTGTCTGACGCATTTTTCCAAGTAAAAGTCACTCGTTATGGACGACGCGTTCTTAAATGAAGTGACACCAATTTTTTGAATCACAAGTACTGAAATGTATTCATAAAGACAATGAATCACTAAGATACGATGAATTAACTGAGAATAAAGATTCGATGATGCAATAAAAGTGAATCAACGTTATGAATCAAGAGGAAATTCATTTTTCAACCAATAAAATCCTTATGATGAATAAATCAAACCGATGAATAACTGAAGCCTGATGATTAAATAAAAACAAAATATGATGAATTTATAATGAATCACTGACGCCTAAGTAAAGATAAAGATCAAAATAAATGATACAATGAAAAACAAATGATACGCAGAGTTACCACATGCATGAATACAATGAATCAACAATAAATTCCATGTGATGAATCAGTAATGACAAGTAAAACTAATAACCATCTTTGGATGAATATCAATCCAATTAACTCCGGCAGCAGCACAGACGATTTACACATCTGAATACGACCATTGAATCTATTTCACACCTGAAAAAATGAAAGAATCTTTTCCCAAACTCGAGACATCAGGAATCGCGCCACATACAATGATTCACCAGTGAAGGCCACAACATTCTTCTGGTTAGCCGTTCAACGTATCTCATCTGTCATGCCTTAAACTACCCAGAGCACGACGGGACGACTCCCGGTTCGGATGGCCTGACCTCTGAACTGATACATGACCTGCAATTACACGTCACACCCGAACGAGACGACCCACCATGCAACAACATCCCCGCCGGTACCGTACGTACGACCCACCATGCCCCGCCCAGCTCCGAAGGTCGTCCGGGCCCTAATTACAAGGTCTCGAGGAGGCGTCGCCTCTCCCCCTCACACGACACAACAAGCAAATTAGGACTCAAAGGACAAAGAAATCATTCTTCAGCTGCCCCATGTTGCAACGCGCGGGATACGTAACGGCTTCGTTAGTCGCTGCCGTTTACTTCCGTTACGGCCGGGGTCACGTAACAGCTTCTTTAGTCTGTGCTGTGCCCTTCCATTACGTCCTGGTTGAGCAACAGCTAAATTTGCCCGAGTTGCCGACACAAATCAATTGGTCAGTCGCTGCTATGTATTTCTGTTACGGTCGGGTTACGTAACAGCTTCTGTACACTTCCGTCTCCTCCGTGTCATGTAACGGACATTCGCAAGTCGAGGTTTTCCCTCGCAAAGTACGGTACGTGTAACGGACGGACCCACACGCTGACTAATCGGGTTTCTGCTGTCGTGCGAACGTATATTTCAAGAAGCCCCCGAAAAACACTGAATATGTAAATGAATACAGCGACGTGCTTGAGTAGGTACATATAGCCTAACACATGCAAGCCCGTATGTAATAACAGCTACGAAAATGCATTACGCCTACAGGTCCTATTCAAGGCGGCTTACGCCACATTATAGTAATCAGCGTTCACTCAGTGGCTATCGAATCTATATATAATGGTTATTTCTGTCACGCGTCATACATTGGGTTAGAGAGAGAGAGAGAGAGAGAGAGAGAGAGAGAGAGAGAGAGAGAGAGAGAGAATCAAACCCACTCCACCATACTAAAAGTAATATTACAGGCGTTGGGAGTACCGACCTCAGCATGGTACATGTAAAGACTAAATCTATGACAGATTTCGCAGTGCTTCCCTGACGCAACACACCTCCAGGGGTCCGGCCCATTCGGGCTGGCTGGACCCAACAAAATGAATTCATTCGGACGTTCCCGAGTCCATGATGAACTATGATCTACATATCCGGGTCACTCCTTTACCTATTCACATTTACGAAATTAGAGTGTCCGTGCGTATGTGTGTAGTTATAAAACTAAACTTCTGTACGCTTCATTCTATTTATTCCAACCAATTCACTAAACTTATGCATATACAACATTTTTACGTTTATCCTAACCCCATACCACTTTCTTACTCAGCTTCGTGTTCTAGCCTCCGGTTGTACTATCCATGTGATCTACCAAATGCTCACACTTGGCATCAAACTAGTTTAAAAACTTAAAGGCTGTGATCCGGTCGCCCCTCACTATGATTTCGCTTACTGGTCGAGTCTAAAACTTTTTGTAACTTCGGCTTTCTTAATTCTGATACTGTGTGTGTTGCCCTTCACTTGATGACCAGACCTGAGACGCAGACTCTAGTGATATGACCAGCTTCCTAAACATTTCCCTAACACTGTATATGATTATTATTCTACTTTTTGCCAGCAGATACTTTGTCTCATTTACTATGCTCCTAATGTGGGAATCTGTCGACATCTTGAGAACGATGTCCACTCCCGTCCCACAAGGAAAAAAAAAATCTGCAGCTCATTTCCTGCTAGATAACATTCATATCCAAGCCTTCTTCCACCGCGCGCCATCGTCATTACACTTACTGGGTTGAATCTCATAAACCAACCTTAAAATACTATTTCGATCCCCTTGCAGGCCAATGCAATCATATTTACTTTTCACTAAGCGATCTTGGCGTCATCCTTAAACATATTATGGACGGCAGTCCTATCCTTCCTGCCAGTCAGTTACATACATCGAGAAAAGGAATGGTCTGTGAAGACCCCCTGCGGTACGCTGGTGACCTCGAACCAATTCCAGTAGAATCCCCTGAGATCTCTCCTTCGCTCCCTTCCACTGAGGTATCTATCTATCTATCGAAGTCGTCTTCCCCTTTTCCTGCCTGAAGATTATCTTTAACAGCCTACCGTGTGGCAGCGTCAAGTGCTCTCTGGCGGTCCAGATACGGGCAAGCCACCCGGTCCTCCCTCATCCATAACGCAGTTCTGTTTCGTGGAAATCCAGGAGGCTCGTTACGCATGGCCCTTCTCTGGAACCACGCCGCCTCTCACCCAAGACGTCGTTCCTCTGCATATACTGGTTCACCTGCTTTACTGTCACCATTCCTGAAGTTCAGCTCCTCCTCCTCCTCCTCACGGTCTCGTTTCTTCAAGACAGATGGCGACGTCTGCCCTCTTCCGCCTTGCCTTTTTTCCTGGACGTCGTGAACACTTCATGCGGTTAGTTCACCGCATCTCCAAACACCTTAACATTTGGAGAAATTTCATCAGGGTCTTGGGCAATATAAGGCTCAAGACTCTTTGATATTACTTGTCTTCCCTACGTATTCCACTGCTTAATGATACCTACCCCACCCTCCAATTCATCTCACTGTAGTGTTCCGCTGTGAAAACACCATTGAATGTCACTCAGTTCCTCGCATATCCTTACACAATTCTCTGCAACTCTTCTCTCTGAAGCCCATAGCCTAATTAGCTTTCTCTGATAAGTGTCAATTTACTACTGATGAGTTCAAGGACAAGTTTTGGATTAATCCCTACGATGCATACAATTTTCTCAATACAGCTTTTCCGTTTTTCCTTTTTCCAACTGTACTCGTTCATACTATTATGCCTTCAAAATTCTGTTCGTCTGCCGTGCCGTCTGATACATTCGACACAGGAAATCACAAAGCTCCTTCGCTTTTTGATATCTTTCAGTCCGTGAGTGTGTTTGTGTAGTAACCTCTTATTAGAGTAAGTGAAGGGCGTTCGACACTGACACGACCCTATCTTATGATAACTACTTGTGTTAAGGAGAAAGTTCAACATTCAAGTATTACACGTGTGCGTACTCGCGCGTTAGACAATTCGAGCTAGACGTATTAACTCGTCAATATTTTCCCTTCCTTACGTTCCATCTCCTGCAGCCAGCGATGTAAGGTACTACACTTCAAACATCCATTGTCGCTACTACCAATTCATGACAGAGTCAGGTGTGGAGAGGAGCCACCTATCCACACAACCCACTGCCGCTACAAACACCTCAAACGTCACCTGTTGCAGAGAGCCCATCCATCTCGACCATCCTCTACCAACAGATCGAGACGGCGTCACCTGCCACACAGAGAGCTATCTATCACTCCAGATCACACAGCTCCAGTCCACATTATCACCCATAAACCTGCTGCCTCACTATCGTTAATTCACGCAATCCGTCTCCTTCCCTCGGCCTCTCGCACATCATTAGAACCCATCTGTCATCGCATCTCCACGCGCCGCAACGAAAAGTTACGTAAGGTTGCCACTGTATGCTTATTGCCAGGGAATATTTACCTTTGGAAAAGGAGCACCTCTCTCCCTCATGTTTATTCAAGGATTGGCCCCAGAGATGGCTCCCGTCCGTGGTTGGAGCCTTTGTCATAAAGAATACTTGGATACATTGTTCCTTCTGCCGGACATCACTTAGTTCAGGTACAAACGCTCTCTGCGGCATCTCAATAATCTCATAGCTCTCGTTACAAGAATTCATAACCTCATCAACTATATGAATTCAGCAAAGAAAAAAACATACACTACGACTAACCAGAGAAAACACACCGAAACATCTAATGGCTTACTGTTCTGACACTAATCCTCACATATGTCTCTCACAACCAACTTTGTTAATCCATAACCCGGTCTTGACGCATTTCCCCATTCATCACTGCGTAATGGGCGTCATATACGCTCATTCAAGATACACCTTAGTTCCGTATAATCTATCTCTTAATAAGTATCATCTGCAAACAATTTGTCTTCATATAGGCGGCTCTGGGATACGCCCTCGTCACATGGCCGCTACCAGGCGATAAAAGCCGACACCCCAGCCTCGTTAAGGCCGTACAACCCCACATCTCCAAGGCTATCAACAACAATAAATCACGGGAGGTGTATCCAAGCCATAATCGTGGTATTCTCCAACCCAGAATCCATCCCTACGTTCCTGATTTACACATTAGAGCCAGCCATCTGTGGCGCATGACGAGTCATGGCTTGCTGGTGCAGCAACAGACAACAGGGTGTAAGGATATACAACTCGTATACCATGCATGATCTCGAGCTATTTACTATCATATCCTAACATCGCATAATTACTCCATGAAACGCCATAAACAGGTATTAAAAGACTTTACGAAACAAATACTTTTAACAACCTGTGATAAAAATCAAGAACGTATACCCCCTCCCTACCTAACCTGGGACCCCACAGTTACCCAGATCCCAGTCTAGTGTACACCCACAGAGTCTGATAAAGAAGTCAAGATGAAGTGGAGAAACGTCGAGCAGGACATTAAGTAGCGATTTACCGGAGCAGAGCCGTCGTATCATCATTACCACTGATGAGTTCTGACCCGAGAGGCTGGGCTACCTGCACCTTGGTTGGTGGCCAAGGGAAGTATAAGCTGCAAACATGGCCTATGACTCCATCCGATCCCATGGGACAAACGCACTTATGGTCACATTCACATACAATCTAAACCAAGCACTGTAATTCAAGAAAATGTCAAGGTCTACCTGGCCACACAGATGTACGTATGAACTTGTCATGTAAACAAACACTTTCCTTCATAATACGCTGTCATATCCGATCAGTTCTAAAATATAATGAATATTCTGAGGCAATAATAATCTGGCGTCCATAAGATAAACTAATTCCCAACATAACCCATCAAACTTGTATTCGAGAGCCACACACGCAACATCCAAATTACACAGGTCATTCAGTCCACACGGAGGCATTACGCAATATCGGATTACTTAACAATCACAACAAAAGAGGCATACATAAAGACATCACATCTGGTTACAATTTACAACCTTCCAAGGAAGGAAAACATGAGGGCAACATCCTCTATGAACAGGATAGTCACCTGTGGAAAACTTTGGTCGATTCTTACATTGAAATGTCAAAACACGAGCGGGACAATGGAACACCGTCGGACGTGCCAAGAAATATCCTACCATCAATGCACTACTTTTCTCTATACACCTGTAATCACTGAGACACCAAAATTAGACATAATATAAATGCATAACAGTTTATTGGTTTTCTGAAACAGTAAATACGAACCCCGTTTTACGGGACCTCTTCCACTACCTGTCAAAGAAGACGTGCCACTTTTTATAACTCTTTATCAATTCAACTACTCCATAAACATGGTGCAAACAGATACGCCTTCTGAGTAACAGGTAAAACATATAAATTATCGGGGCCTAACAAGAATGACAAAACATTTATTCTACAATTCAACCATGCGAGTCACACCATTCCGAAACAGGATAAATCAACTTATTTAAAAAAGCAAACTGCGACACAATATTTATGCATATATTTTCCTTCTTTCCTGGGAAATTCTGGATACACTGCCATTCCCGCCTCTCTCATCTCTCACCGAAACAAATGCTGTCGGCCGTGCATCAACACATCCATACACCCCCCTCACGTACCCCCTGGCCCGCCTGGGCTATCCATACCAGTACTCGCTACAATACACATGTAGTGAGGACTGGTGGTGGTGGTGGTGGGGTGCGGAAGCCGCTACACACACACACACGCACATGCGCTACCTACCTCTCCTCGAAGGCCTCCAACAGCCGCACGTCCAAGATGTTTTCAATCGGCTCCCATGTGTTGTGCCTGGAACACAACAATACACCAGCGTTAGCTGCCTGTTCAGGAGGCCTGTGAGGGCTTTTTTGAGCATTGTGTGTGATCAAAATGACTGTCAATGACTTACTTGTTAGACCAGCCTTTCCATTTCACCAAATACTCCACACGTCCCTGCAACGGAAACCAAAACAAATGAGTTGAGTCGCTAAGTACCGCGTTATTTGTCACATATCACCCATATTTCCACTCCCATTACTCAAATTCTGCTACACGTACCCTCCTCACTCTTTTCTTCTGTATGCATTCCGCAGCATAAACCCTATCACCCACTAACGAAAGCTCCATGACGTATCACTCGGGGAAGAGCGGACGTAACCCTAACCCAACACAGTTTCACCCAGACTAAGGAGTTTCTGGCGCCTTCGCCGCAAACCGCTCGAGTACTACGTCACGCCAGGGCTGCCAACACTTGAAAATCATCAGCGTATATTAGTTTCAAAACACCAACCTGCTGTTTTTTCACCCTCTATATAATTTATCACTCTCCTTGCTATCGTTTAGTGATTCGTACTCTGAGTTAAGCTTCACATTTATTCGCCCGAGTGTTAATACGTGTATTCCAGTGAGTCATCATGGCGTACGATAATTTTTCCCCTGGCCAGGCAAGTCCCGTACCGTCATGAAGGATCTACTAACTCGGAAGTAAAGGACCTCATCACCGCACCGTTTGTTTACATCGCATTCCTTCCATAATTCTAAACTATTGATCCCGTTCTTGTTTCTCCGATAGTTTCACTATCATCCGTGCAAGTTCGGCTCCAGTTTTTCTCTGAATATTCCT
>JAUUDW010017407.1:0-10038 GCA_032361385.1 Panulirus guttatus | reverse complement strand
GGGACTGGAAGCGGGCGACTCCCAACCACACCGACCTGGTCTGGTGGTTCCATTATCTGTTTATGAAATGACTGCTCGCCATTATCAACTCCTCTGAGCAGGGTGGTACGGTTCGAACCCCTTCAGCACGACGGTACGACCCCCTTGAACACGACGGTACTATCCTTAAGCACGACGGTACAGTCTTTGAGTGTATCACGACAGCAGAGTGTACCTGGGAAGCTAAGCTCATCAGGTAAGCTTAACACATTAGCAAAGACAAAGGCATTTACGAATCCTATGTACAAAAGCTAAATGTATGGGGAAAGCTAGATGTACCAGAGAGGATACATAAATTACAAAAGATAAATGTATGAAAAAGCTAAGTGTACTAGTAAAGATAGATACATTACAAAAGCTAATGTACGAGGAAAGCTAAATGTACTATAAAAGCTAAATACATCACAAAAGCTAAATGCATCGGGAAAGCTAAATGTTTGCGGGAGAAAGAGACCTTCCTAGTAACCACACACGTACTTCAGGAACATTATCAACTTCTATCTACCCGCCATCTGAGCCTTACCAAAAGATACTCAAAAACGTACTATAATCTTATCATCTTCGTAGTATAAAGGAGAAGCTGTAAAGTGGGGGATCCCAACGATAAAGCCTTTAGCAAGCGAGAGAGGCCTTTTAAGAGAAACACACACAATGGCCAGACACACACTCTCGTTGGTACAAAGGCTTTATCGGCGGCTACAATCAATCCCTCGCTCAACCGAAGGCGATTTTTTAAACATTTTATACTTTACACTACCTTCCAGGCCGACAGTAGTCTGGTGACATTTTCACGCATCGATGAGGTGACGGGGAAATATGGCTTCATTGTGTTCAGTAATACTGTGTGTGTGTGCGTGTGCGAAAAACATGCATCTCATAATCACCCAACGCTTCGTTAACAGTCACCAACAGGTGTACACTGAACGCCCCGACCCGACACACACACACACACACACACACACACACACACACACACACACACACACACACCCACACACACACACACACACAAACACCTACTGATTACTCATAATCAAACTAACACTTCTATCATTAGCCCTCATTATCAATCCCGTCACTATGTTCAGCCCCATCATCTGTCCCATTAGCCCCATCACAAACTTCATTACAACCCCATCACCAGCCCCGATCGCCAGCCTCATCATCAACTTCAGCATCAGCCCATCACCAACCCCAGTCCTCAACCCCATCACAGCCGCATCATCATTCTCCTTCACCAGGCCGATCACCAGTCTCTGCACCAGTCCCTTCACCAGGCCAATCATCATCCTCCTCCTCCTTCCACGATGATAAAGTATCATCAATTAGAGGTGAGTATCCCCAGGATAACCCAGATACCAGGAGGATAATATGGTGAGAAAGGGACGGTAATAGAAAAGGATTATCGAAAAGAGGGCGAGGGAGGGTTCGAACAGGAAGGAGGGATGATGGAGAATTAGGAAACGGTGAAGGAAAGAGCTAAACAGATAAAAGGAAAGAAGGAAGATAACTGAGGGAAGCTGGGTGGAGGTGAATGAGGGTGACAAGGTCGGGGAATAAAAGGAAATTATTGAGAGGGCGAACTGGAGTCGCACCCGGGGTTGATCACCGCAGGAGCTCCTTCAAGTCCATTGTAAGTACAAGATGACAGGGACTGGACTCAGCACAGCATCAGCAAGAGCACTAGAAGCAACAGCAACACAGCAGTGGGAACAGCAGCAAGAGCAGGAGCAGCAATAACAACAGCAGTAGCAGGAATAACAGTAGTAGGTGCAGCAGCAGCAGTAATAACAGGAGAACAGGGAGTAAGAACAACAGAACCAAGAGCAGCAGGAAGAGCAGTCGGAGCTGCAGCACAGCAGCAGCAGCAGCAACAGCGGTTGCACCTAACCATAAAAAAAGGGACTTAAGGTCGTTACTCCAGCAGCTCTCCCTGGCTCGCCCGCCCGCCTGTCCCTCGAGTTATACGATACAGATTCATCTGGCGAGGGAGGCTGGACCTACGGGTGTCACCATCAATTCAAGGTGATCCTGGTAGTGAGGTATAAGGGCCACAGGTATGAGGCTCTTTACTGTTACACAGAACTGCAGCAGAGGTAGATTGTGTCCTTTAGTTTAGCTTTTGATATAAATTCCATCAATATCATCATACTCTTGGACAGAGCTTTCGTTCCTTTCAAGTCTGATGATGACTTTCAATGGCGCATGCACGAAAAATTATATATCTACATCAATATCTGAATTCCCTGCACCTACACATTAGACTTCATGTGGACGCCACATTAACTTTCCTTTATCTAATGTATAATGAGCAGCAGGTGGCTGTCCCAGGCCTCATGAAGCAGGAGGATCGACTCACATCCTGCACCCGATAAGCATTTGTCAGTCTCGTCACTGGTCCCAGGGAGATGGTCCTCTAATCTCGCCAGTACCGGTACTGATGAGACTCGTAAATGGAGACATCTCACCTAGTTGCTTGTTATCTCTCGCGTGTCATTACCAGTGACTCTTTCGGGCTCAGACCTGGTGCAGGCAGCCATTAACATACATCTTGCCTGTAGTCAGCAGGGCTTTAAATCCCAAATTAGGTGCAATCATATACCCATTATCTCATGCTCTTGGATTTATCACTTTTTTATTGCAGGAAAATCGAGGCTGCGATCGGCTATGGATCTTCGTTAACACATCTTTTATATGATCATCAACAGTGGAGATAATGAGGACAGGAAGATGTCTCTGACCTGATGAAATGTAGTCACTGACCTGGTCAAGGTTGGTTCCTAAATCTATATGAAAACATTCTGGACTGGGGTGCAGGGAGGGCAGAATGAGGAGCGGACTTCCACGGTCATGCAGGTGTAGTGAGCAGTTCATAAGATATTCATAAAGCATTATTTGCCTTGCTAAATGAACAAAATTTCTCCCTTCACGTCCGAGCTGTTTCTTTTTTTGACTGGAAAGGAGTCACGTCACTGTGTCCGTGCAGAGTTCGTCACTCCAGTACAGGAGACGAGTGCGTGATGGATGCCGAGGATTTGTTTTCTATCTCCACTCGTACTCCAGCTGTATCTATGTAAAGCTGATTATTTTCCCCACGTATCCTGATTCAAGGGAACCAGTTTTGGGGCAAGAATACTGCAACCATTTCCATATCATTATGAAGTCAAAGAAATCAGTCCAATACCAAAGTACAAAATACTAATGATAATGATAATGATAATAATAATGAAAATAATTGATAATGATAGCATTACCAATGATGATAATAACAATAATAATGATGATGACAATAATGATAACAATGATAATGATAATAATAATAGTAACTATAATGATGATGATGATAATAGTGATAATAATTATCATAATTGGAGAAGAGTCACCACAACACGTCAAGTGGTTAATTGCTTATTCGTCGTCGGTATTACTCATTCCACGACAATTAGCACCGACAGGAGACTGGCAGTGTAGGTGTCATCTCGTCAGCTGATACCAGACGACACCAGCCCTCCCACCCTCCTACCTTCCCTCCACCACCCCACTGTGCTATCTTCCCTCCAGCAACTTACCATCCTACCTTCCCTCCAACACCCTACCCTCCTGCCTTCCCTCCAGCACTCCACTCTCCTAGATTCCTAATCCGCGGGCTTTCTTGCTTCTTCGTTTTATATATTATATCTCTACTTCTTCACCCTCCTTCTTAGCAGTCTTCCTACTTTGTATCATTTCTCTCTCTCTCATCTTTCATTTACTCATCTTTCGTTACTATATCTCTTCTGCCTTGCATCTTTCCCTCCCGCCTCACAATACTCCCTCCCACCTGCCTTCTTTCCCTCTTCTCTTTCTCTACCATCCTGTCTCTATCAGGAGCTCAGGATACTATCAGCGTCCTCCAGCAGATATCTTCATCACAGACCATCAAACCCCCTGTTATCTGTCCTTCCCTTGTAATTCCAGAGTCCAAGTCTCGCCAAAACTCTCTTTTCCAGTACATTTCTTCCCCAACGTCTTTCTCTGCTAGCATCCCTCTTTCCCAGCAGCTTTGCATTCCAGTTTCTAGCACGCCTCGCTTTCAGCTTTCCTCCCTTCCTCCCAGCAACCTTACTCTCTACCATCATCCCTTCTTCCTCCCAATTCTCCCTTCTTGTATCCCTCTTCCTTTCCTCTCCTTTCCCTCCCTACCAACATCTTTCTACTAATGATCAAAGTGAATTGTACACAAGAGACTCACCTCGCCTTGAGCTGGCTGGATCAAAGCCTAACCATCTGAGGTTAAGACAGTGAGTTTCCACCATATATGTCTTCCTCCCTCACATATCCAACCCCACTTGTTTCCCTATGTTACGCTTACACCTCCATCTCTCTCCCTCACACTTACACTTACCTGTCCCCCCTCCCATACACCTGCACACCACCACCCTCCGTCCCCCACGCCACCACACCACCTGCCTCTGCTGTTTTTCCTCCTCTATATCGCCCTCAGACATGCCCTAGCCAGCCCCTCTCCCTCCCACGACACCACAGCATCTGCCCTAGTTGGTCTTTCTCCTAAAATCACCACAACACCTGCCCCAGCTGGTCTCTCCCACCCAGCACTACACCACATGCCTCAGGTGGTCTCTCCCACAGCACCACACCACCTGCCACAGCTGGTCTTCCTCTACCAATCTCCCAATCACGACCCCCGACACACGCCGAGATATGTAGATGTCTCCAACTCCTTCTCCAGGTTTAATGTCCCGTGGCGGCCGCGCGCCCTCGTAACTCAGCTTCTGGCATTGTTGTCGGCCGCTCCCTGCCCTTCCCGTCGACAATATCTGGGTCAAGTTATAGCTACATTCACTCGTACTTTGCCGCAAGAGATTATTATTATATATCAGAGACGCCCTTCAGAGACTCCCCTCAGTCGTGCACTCCAATCCTGTCCATCGGTGTCGTGATGAATAAAGCGTAGCACCTCGCGAGCTGATCTCCTCCCCACCTCCAAGACATCAAGTCGATGTTGGCTCCCTGCAAATATCATGATTTGGGGCGTTTTTCACACTTTTTGTATCGCATAACTTCCTTCGAGTCATCTGTCTTCGTTTATCAGTGACGTACGGCAGGGGGTCGATCGTGTGTGGATCCCACAGACAGTCCTGTCAACGGAGTTGTGAAATCTCAATTTTTCCTTCCGTTAGGTAGTAAAGTCTGTGGTTTACGATACAAAAGTTGGTCCTTTATCTAAGATTCTTAAGCTATTAATTCCTTGAATCACTGACTCTTAAAGGGCAAACGTAAGTTGGTTATAATTCTCATCGCCAAGATTCGGTGCTTGGACTCGAATCAAATGTCGACATACTCATGGATAAGAAGTATAACAATAACTGAATCCATTAACAGCAATGAGATAACGTTACTTTTCGTTCCCGTTATTGGTTTTCTAAAGCTATTATAAACGACTGATTTATTCCAATATTTTCATTCCACGTTTTGCCTCCGATTCACCCTCACACATATCTAAGTTTTCTGCAGATTCCCATCACTGCCTTCAGTAAACCCTTTCTTCAGCTGATAGATTCCCGATAGATTCAGCAGTCTGTTACTATTTTGATCTTCCCGCCAGGAATTTCCTAGCGAAGCAGAGCTCCAGTTGAGTGCTAGTTCGTTAAGGTCACGTGACAGATTCAATTAGCTTCTGTGGGTATAGTTCGAGTAAGAGCTTCGTATGGCTTACAAGAACCAGCGCGAATTGCTGTTGGTTCGCTATATTTACAAATGATCGATATGTCAGGGTGAGTGTTAACACTTGTTTTCTGTCATACTAAGAAGCACATGTGGAGAGAAATCTAGAAAAGAAAGACGTATTAACCCACAATGATAAGGTCTGCGAAGTTTATTACGAATCAAGTATGGCTCTCGACCCATGACAGAAATGATTTAAGTGAATCATAGACACATTTTTGGGAGGAGAACCAGTGATAATAGTCTCCGTTATTGAGTACAATACCGAACTGTAAACGATAAACAACATCTGCAGCTATTGTGACCAGCTGGCAAAATGAAAACGCCACCGTGGTTTGCAGGTACACGTGTGACGGAGCAGTTACAGACAAGCCCCTGAGATTCGAAATGTGTGTGATGGAGCCACTGTCATGGGATAAAGCCACAATGGAGGATGGAGCCATCAATGTGGGATGGAACCGCACCGTGGGATGGATCCATCACCGTAGAATGGAGCCACCGTCGTGGGATGGAGCCGCCAACACCACCTGTACGCCTCTCCCGACAGAATAAAATTCCCAGAGATCTGTCAGACACACGGAGGGACGCGGCCATAATGTTACAGTTCCACTTCACATTTCCAGGAGCAGCGAAGACTCGGGTGTACGCCGTGTCTGTCGCCCCTAATGAACTGTCCCTCAGGATACTCCACACGTAACCAGAGGACCAGGGATTCACGGTAAGTTTGCCAACGATTCGTAAGTTCTTGGAAGGTAGAACACTAATCATAAGGCTCACACTCCTCTCGCCTGGGCCTTCAGCAACCTTGGGTCTTCTGAGGATTCATTTCTCGACTTCTTGTTTACCATTTCTTGTTTTACTTAAAGATGCGATGCGAAACTAGAGGAATTTTCAACATTGCAACTTCTTTGTTTCTGTATCGTTCATCTTTAAAAATTGGCAGTGAGAACACACAGAAAGTTACGGTGGAATGTTAGATAATGTTTGTCGTTCTTAAAGAATATTACGAAAACCCTCATGATCCGCTAGCGGTTCTACTTCATGAGTCGACTTATAATCAATGGACACAAGAGTTCGAATCCCATATCTCTCGTCTGTATTGTAGGTCACACCAGCCAGCCACTCCCAGCGGGAGACTACATCCACGAATCGTGCGGACCTCTGGTTGGATTAACTGATCAATGATAAATCTGATGTTCAGAAAGCAGTCATAGAATAGATCAAATACAATCCAGTTCATCAAATTCATGATATGTTTGAATACGAGGATACTGCCCTGCGGCCCTTAGTGTTCCCCATTAGGTCCTGTTCCAGTGCAGTTCTCCGGCATAGAGAAGCACATCCAGTGGCTTATCTTAGTTCAACCATCATGTTACCCGCTGTCTCATCGTGACTAGTAAGGGCCACTATACTCAACGAGTGTCCCTTGCATAATATCCCCCTGTGCCTTAAAGCAGGTCTCTGATTATTATGCATATTTTCTAGGACACAAAATATTAGAAAAAATTATAGAAGATCTCAGGCTGGTACAGGTATAATGTAACCCCTATAATGACTATTGCAAATGAGTTGTGCATTCCATCGCGTTTTCTCGTTAATACTGAAGCTGAGCCACAGTAACGTTCTCATCCCCGACTTAGTCCCCGCTCCACCACCCTCACCTCACGTAGCGCCTCACGTGGGTCCCCCGTAACGTGAACACGTGGTAAGACCAGACCAGAAATGGTGCTCGTCACGGACATTCACTGTTGAGGATTTCGAACGATATCACGAATGCCGACGGTCCTCCTCGTCCTTCGGCGATGCTCGTGCGGCGGCCACGAGCATCTTGCCCTTAGAACGTTTCCGCTGGCTCGCTCGTCGGAGGCGAGTTGCCCACTGATCGCGGGGTCCTAGGCCCCCCCCTCCCCCTCCTCCCAAGATATACTCAGGTTTAGATTAGATCAAGAAATTACTAAATCTACTTCGAGGGTGTACAGAACGATATCAAGTATGACGCTACTCATAAGCGATCACCGGCAACTGGTTAGAAACGTTGATGTTTCTAGATCCGAGACGCAGGCTAGAGGGGGCGGGCGGGCCTGATGCGGGCGGAGTGGACTGCGGGTCAGCCTTCAAGTCCTGTAGGGTTCAGGTTATGGGGACTGTCTCTGTGTGACGGCCATCTGGAGGACGATTCATGAACTTCTTGCACAAGCAGCAACCTCGTCTCAGTGCCGCACGGAGTGTCTTATCTAAAAAAGCGATGGATAGTTCGGGAAGTTATAATGATAACGAAAATAATAATGAGATTAGTCATAATCTTAATTATCACCATTATCGTCATTAAAATTGCAGTTATCATCATTATGATTTTCATCATTGTTATTCTAGTATTATCATAAAAATAATTATCATTATCATTATCATCATTGTTATTATTGTCACCGAGAATGATAATATTCATCACAATGGTAACAATAACTGCTACCATAAGAATGCTACCAGTGCCTTTACTGCTACTACTTAAGATAATGATAATTATAATAGTAACAGTAATGATGATAATAATAGCAATACTAATGATAATGGCAATGATTATGGAATAGCAATGACAAAGTAATAGTATTATCTATTAAAGTAATGATAATAATAAATATATTAATAGTAATAGCAAGAAGAAGAAGGAGACTGTACTGCATACATTCTAAATAGGGAATAATTTCCTGCTCGGAAATCATCGCCTAATTAGCTGAAGTTCTGCGGTTGATAAACTTATGGAAACTATCATTCGAGACAAGACTGTAAATCCTTTAGAGGATCACCGTTGAATAAAGGAATCTCATCAGGGTTTAATAAAAGAATCTCAGGATGGTTTGATGAAGAAATCTCATCATGGTTTGATAAAGAAATCTCACCATGGCTAGATAAACAAATCTAGTCATGGTTTAATAAAGAAATCTGATCATGGTTTGATAGAGAAATCTCATCATGGTTTTTTCACAAAATCGTTTATGTCTTACAAATCTGCCTGATTTCTTTTAACATTCATTATGATCTATACAGATTTTCAGAAACCATTCTCAAGTCCCGCATCAAAGATTACTGTTAATATTTAAGTCACAGGTTATTAGATGGGTTGTATTAACGTGGTTAGAAAACTGATTAACTGGCTAAAAACAAAGTGGAAGTGATAAGTGTTCAGGCCTCAGAGTGTTTAAGACGCATCAAGTGGTGTGCCACAGGGATAAGTCTCGGAACCGATTACCTTTCTCATAGGTATTAATGATGTTGAAAATGGGCTGTATTGTAAGATATCAAAATTCACAGACGATACTAAGCTGAGAAATAGCCTACAACAGAAAACAGAACGTTTCCGACTGGAAATTAACATAGACATCCTGATGGACTGGTCTCACAAACGACAATTAAAATTTTGATGTCGATAAGTGCAGTTTTTTATATCGGCAATGAAAACGAAAAGGCAGGCTATAAAGATAATAGAAGAAAAAGATTTAGTTGCAATGATCTCTTGATGACAAAGCCAAATAAATAGTGCACAGAAGCAGCAAAAAAAAAAAAAAGAAAAATCAAGCAAAAGTTTTGGATTCTTTGATAGAGTTTTCGGATCTAAGACTAAGGAAATGATTCACATTCTTCACAATTTCCTGATGCGTTCTTACCTTAAATGTCACTTTCGGTGCTAGTCACCCTAACTGAAAAAAAAGATAGACGCAGACAGAACGGAGGGAAAAAAGCTTGGAGTTGTACCAAGATGATTCCCGAACACAGAAACAAATCTTATGAAAGCAGCCTAAACGAATTTGATCAACTAGGTTACAAGAGGAGCTAAGAGATGACTTAATGCAGGTATTCAAAACTATCAAAGCCTTTAATGATTTCAGTCTAACAAGATACTTCAAACTATACTTGTTTGAATTCACTTGCAGTAGTGGATACAGACTTCTTGGTAAACGTTTGACGTCGAATGAGACGGAGCTCCATTTCTTCATCAGAATTGTTAACATATGGAATGATTTATCTGTTAGAGTAACTGAAAGCGGTACCATTGATACTTTAAAGAATATTCTTGATAAATACTTCGCTTTACGTTCAGGAAAAGTTAGATGTATTTTTCTATAAATCATTGGTATGCCTTCCCAATTCCACATTAATACCCGAGTTTCTGATCACTTCCAATACCAAAAATATCTTTGAAAGGATCAAGTGGTCTGTTGCTTTTTGAATTTCTTGGTATTCCTTTATGGCAATATCTATAATAATAATAATAATAAT